>JAOXYL010000105.1:8926107-8939563 GCA_028564955.1 Terapon puta
TGTGTGTGTGTGTGTGTGTGTGTGTGTGTGTGTGTGTGTGTGTGTGTGAGTTAACTCAGACCTTCGCCCCCTCCCTAGTGGAAGCAGCACAGTGGAATGATAAAAAAAAGGGAATTAATACAAAGAAAACCGCTGAGGTCCATGGGGACAATACAAGGCCAGTGATCCATAATGCTGCTTCCTAACTATTTATAGGCCTCCTTTACATTTTTCACTTTCAGATTTTTATAGGCTAATGATTATTTCGCTGCAGAAGTAAATAGCACAGCACAAACAGCCCAGGCTTCATGTGAGGCCTAAATTGATTTATCTCCTAACAATCCAAACAAAGTAGCACAGTGCTCTGCTCCGGTGTGTGTACATTTCACCCACTGCAACCTCTATCAAAACACATCTGCACATTCGCCTGACCTTCTGCGAGGCAGTAATCCCATTAACGACACAGGACTCTCCTCAGTCTTCATCTGTGTGTGCGTGTGTGTGTTTGCACACCTGCACATTTGTATCCCCTCCTATGTCAGTTTTCCTTTCGCATTTTCAGCCACCGTGTATAGTGAAGATGTCCACCATTGAGAAAAGAACTCAAGCACATGCAGGTGTCAGCCCCCTCCTCCCCCCTTTTCTCCTTCTCCTTAGCTCTTATCCTCCCCGCCTCCTCCCCTCCGTGCTCCTCTGTGCTCCGTTGCTCCCGCGTGTTGTCGACATGAGCTGGCACGTGGCTAAAAGCCCGGGCCACCTCTCTGCTCCATTGTCCTGCCCACTCCACGGCGGCACTGACGGCTCTCTTGTGGCGAGTGGGGGCCCTTTGTTGCCAGCCCGTCACTTCGGCAGGTGCCTCACAGCAAAAGGCAGGAGCCAGCCAGCCAGCCGGCCCACACCGCTTCGTTAGCGCGGCGCACCGTTTGATGTGCTCATTTCATCAGCCGGATACGGCAGCCAAGGAGGATGCTAATAATCACTTGAAAAACAAAAACATTCCACTCGAGCTTGTAAAAGATAAACTCCAATTTCAATGATAAAAGAAGAGTGACAGACAGCCATGGTACCAGTCAAAGACGATCGCCCGCCACACTACCATTCTCTCTTTCTTTTCTTTTTTCCCTCGCCAACCCCCTTTTATGAGGTGAAATCAATTCATACTGTCAATCACTGGGAATAAACAAGGTATATTGACAAATTGCTGACTGTGTAAGGAGAGGCAAAATTGTGTGGGCAAAGTATGCAAAAACAGAGCTGCATTTAAGACAGCTGTGTGATCCCTCAGAAACCAGCTTAGTGTGTGAAGGAGCACGCTGTGTGAAGGAGAGAACCCCCCCAGGCGTTCAGAAGAGGGGACCCTGGGGGTTTAGGCTATGCTTGCACACCCTCGCTACATTCACAGCCCTTCAAAATGCCATATCACCATCACACCTCAGTTAAAATAGAAACTGAATGCATAATGTGTGAAGGAAAATCAAGAGCACTTAATTTAGACCAGCTGATCTGGTGACAGCATACATTTTTTGGATGTTTTAGGGACTTTAATCATGGAGGAAGCGCCAGGATACGGTGGGGAGACTGGACAGCAGAACTGCAACTTAATATTGAGAGCACAGTTATCGAGAAAATCTTTGAGACTATTATCATATAAAGGTAGGTCAACTTCAGCAGAGAAAGCTAAAGAGTTACTTGTTTAGCACTGCAACTATTATTTTCATGATAAATCAATCAGCCTGAATTGTTTCTTGATTAACTAATGATTCATCTGCTTTACTAAGTATTATAAAACAGTAGGAAATAACAATATCCTATAATATAACAATAATAAAAACTGAGAACATAAGGCCATCAAATATTTGGAACTGTAGAATGAAAATAATCCATGTACCAAGACAAAACTGCCTGGTGTGATTTTTTCGTTTGATTCTTTTTTTCCCTCCACAATTTGAAACCTCACCCAGTAGCAGGGAGTAACTATCAAGGTTGCATCACATCACTATAAAGCACAGTCTAGAAGATCCTTCTCTATTTAAACCATTCTACACTAAAACAGCTTTACCTTGTAAGCTACAAGACATCAGAAACATAAAAGTGAAACAAAAAATTATATGATGTCCAGCTATTCATGATATTTCTCATAGCACACCTCTCAGTTCGTTTGAACATTTGAACCAAATATCCACACCCAGATTTGCACTCCCCTGCACGATGAACATCCCAAAGCTTTAGATTGCGTTAGAGCCCTGTGGCAACAACTCATGGTCTTTCACAATGCAAAACAGGGCACTGCAAAGCAGAGCAGAGCTTCCAGTGCTCCAGGACCAATAAGGGCTTTGTTTGTTAGCCATGTCACTTACTGACCACCAAATTAGCTTCATCACCTCTGGCACCAGGATATCGGATGTGACATCCTGTACCACAGGGCCCAGGCTCTGTTTGTCTGCAATGCTAGAGGGTCTGTAGTACAAAAAAAACATTAAAGACATAAAATATGGAGAAATGAGGGAATTTTAATGAAAAAAACGAGGGGATGCCACGCCACACGCTTTTTTTTTCCTTTTCTAGATTCTTTTCTAAATTTCTAGTGGAACGATTTCCACCAGGAATCTTCATCAGTGCCTAACCAAAGCCTAACCTTGTGATCATACAAACAGGAGTCAGCAGATGATGGTCACCTGGGCAGTGTTCAGATTCTGAAATTACATTACTCGTCTCTCCCTCTATTAATATCTACAAAGGAGGAGGAGGCAGCTCGACATGGCCCGTGTGAACAACAAACTGCATAAACACAAACACCCAATGGATACAATACAACAATATATGTGATGTGGAACCTAAACAAGATTTGGGAGGACATGTTATTTAGTGTAAGTATTCAGCATTCACAGATACCTAAGATTTTCATGTGTTTTTAGTACAAACCAGCATTACTGCCTTCTACCCTGCATGCAGTTCTGGCTGTGACTGGGCTCTAGGACAGCAACAATGAAGCAGCAACTACTGACCCATCTCTGTCTTGTCTGGAGATGATGAGGCCCGTCATTTGAGTTTCTCATCTATGAAACAACCGTTAAAAAAACATCTGGTGAGGGTAGTCTATTTTCCCTTCACACAAAACCGGCAGTCTCTCATACTCCCTGCAAGCGGGTCCCCCCCCCCCCTTCTCCCTGGATAGTTTGAAGCAGTTACCCTGCGTCAGCATCGAAGTTTGTCTAAGAGGAAATGACAAGAGCAAGATGTCCAAATCATTAGTAATCTGAGAGGAGCAGTTCCCAGGCATGTCTCGTTACATAGTTGAGTGCTAACGTGAGGGGCTAAGGGCTCGTGTTGGGGCTTTTCTGGGCCCAAGCCCTCTCATATACTCTGTGGGGGGATGGGGAGGAGAGGACCGCAACCCTTCAGCATCTCTACGGTCAGTAATGGAAACATCCACGCACCCAAAACAACGTAGGCTCAACCCCGGCACCCAATGACTAACAGGCGCACCGTGGTCCACACATTTATGCAACATACACGCGGACGCAGAAACACAGGGAACTGAAAACTGGA
This sequence comes from Terapon puta, assembly GCA_028564955.1. Taxonomy (NCBI): domain Eukaryota; kingdom Metazoa; phylum Chordata; class Actinopteri; order Centrarchiformes; family Terapontidae; genus Terapon; species Terapon puta. The sequence goes on from JAOXYL010000105.1 coordinate 8,929,636, forward strand.
TTCATATACTGAATACATACTAACAGTGGGCCCATGGGAACGTGGCTCCACAAAAATCAAGCTTGGCTCTGGCTCTGGTTCGGTTTCAGCCTGCTGTGGCTTCTGTGGTGGGCCCTGCTGGCTGCTGCACACACACGCACACACGCACACACGCACACACGCGCACACACACAATCTTCTAACCAGATCCAGAGCACTGCTACTCAATCAGAGGTCAAATACAGCACTTTCGTTTTGTTGGGTGTGTGTATACCATGTTGTTGTCTTACTGCCAAGTAGGATGCCTCCTGACTAAGAAACCGACAACAACGCAAGTATCGTAGTTGGCTCCAGTAGCTCGATTTATCTTGGCTTAGGATCACATCACATCACAAAGAAATGATTCAGTTTGACCACATATGTAAATCTACAAAGCTAAACCAAATTAACAGCTCAGGGTAGGTTCCCTTCAAGGCTTTGAATTTGGATTTTGAGAAATAGAAACTGTGTGATGATTTATAACAGGGGCGCAGGCGGGCGTGCACTGTTCATTTCTAGACATATGGCTCTGTCTTGAAGAGTAGGTGTACCTTTGAGGAAAAACTTGGGACTGAAAATAAATCAGGAATAATGCGACTATATAAAAGCCAGTCAACATTTTTGGAATGGATACTTGAAAAAATAAAATGTGCTGGCTTCAGGTTCTTTACTTACCACTTCTCTATTACACATCAACTTTCTGGGAAAATAAATGTGTTTTGCCTATTTTCTGTGCACAGCTCTGACGTGAGAAATTCACTCACTTGAAATTGCTCTGGATGTGCCAAGAGTGGAAGCCAAACACCTAAAAAAAATGTACATTTGGACCCAAATGATTACAGACATATAAACTAACATGCATGTGAGCACGATGGATGCATAGGCAAACACACCAATGCACACATGAGAAGTTCTACGTTTATTTTTATTCCTCAGGCGCTCATCCTTCTTTGCATGAGTGCATCGCCCGGCACACCGACAGAGAATCGCAGTATGTGTGCGAGTGTGTGTGTAAGGAGCTGACGATAGGAGAATAACGTTACCCCCTAAGGGGTCACACCTCTCTCCATTCTCGCCCTCCTCCCTCAGCCCTTCTCTCTCTGTGCCTGCAGGGATTTCCCTTTTCAGTTCAGGAGAGATGTCAGACCTGTTCCACCATCCCTCACACAGAGGCTGGACTCTGCCCTCCGTTCACCCAACATCTGTAAAACTCCACAAATCAACCTCATTTCTAGATATCAGCACCAAGTGAAGCTTAACAGAGCCGCAGCTGAATCTAAATGTGTTCAACTCATCTTCAGACACTGCATTTGCTTAGTTTGAACCTCATTCACAGAGGGAAATTACAATCTGCTTGACACAAAATAAATAACGACACATGACGTAAATAACACCGATTCAACAATTGGACCTACAAAATAAATGTACTGCTCTCAAAAAGTGTTTTCCCATATCTAGGCATATTCAGACATGGCAGCCGAAAGCAGGAAAAAATTAAATGTCACATCCGAGTAAACAGTCTCTTTCATCTGGCTCACAATCGCTAAAACAGTCTTAACCACGCTCTTAATCCTGTCATCAGATCCACCCCACAACCGATTCTTTTCTTCCTCCCGTTCATCCCTCTGCAATCACACAACTCGGCACTAAAGTTCATCACTCTCGCCACATGTTCACTCTGTCATCAGCAACGGGACGAGCAATAAGAGCCTCCTCCTTTAAACTGTTCATAGGTCACAGATGAACAGTCTTTCAGAGTGATCACACAGACGGCCTGTCTTCAATTATAACTGCAGTTTGCATGTTAAAGGAGATGAGTCTTCTTTTATGTCTTTTTGAAAATAAATATTGAGAATTCATGCAGAACAATATGGGGCATTGGGGACTGTGGTCCACTGAGGCTGTTTTAATTTTGGAAACCTGGACTTTGTGTCTCTGCGTATCCCAAAGTTGATTTCAACTAACCTACGTGTTGCCAAAATGAAATCTAACCCACTCTCTAGCAATGCCTGACACGCACACATATAAGATGGCATTTGGGTTCACCGACAAAATCCATTTGGGACTTAGAAGGATGTTTATGCAGTGTTTCCACCTCTGCTTGGTGTAATAAAACTGGGGCCGAAAATAGAGAGGTTTGATCAGATTTCAGACCAAAATCTTCTACGTTATTAACTATTTCAACCCAAAGGATCATATGGTAATCTGAGTATGGGCTTATCTATACTGCAGAGAAAGACAGAAGGGAAGAAAGAGAGCAGGAGAAACAGAGAGGAGAGGAGAGAGAGAAAAGCTCCCCAACAGGGGTTGAAAGCTAAACCAGATCGGTCTTCCCTGCCTCCTTCACATATTAGAATATTAATATTAATGAAACCCCCCCACCCGCCCCCCCTGTTTTTCCCCCCCCAGACGATTTGAACATGAAAAACTTAAAAAGCGCAAATTCCAGGAGTTGCGTATCACAGTTTGACCCGGAGCCACACAGCAGACACCAACCATGACAGACTTGCTGTTCAAAGCAAGCGGGAGCTGCTTTCATCAGGGGATCCTAGTGTTTTTTTTGTGTTTTTTTTTTCCTTACAGTGTGACACCACCAGCCAATGCCATCTGCCTTTTTCTAAAATCAGAACTTCAAGATGTGCTTCCTGCTTGTGCGTTGTTTTTAGGTGGGCTTCACAACCGAGGCCCAGCGACACGCAGGCTTCTGCTGCTATGCTGCTTGCTGACTGCTGTTTACAGCCAAACCCCGCGGTGTGGCGCAATGTTAAATATTCACTGTTAAACTGTCAAGCCAGAAATGGTTGGGAACCCAGCCAGACATTCACAGTACAGTATGCCCGTGTGCCGCCCCCCTCCCTTCAAACACAACCAAATCAATCACATTTCCTCCAGCCAATCCAGAATCAAATCAGCCCACTTCTCTCCTCCTGCCTCACGCCCATTTCCTGAAACGTCTAGACTCCTGAGGACCACTTTATTAAGCCTGTTCCTCTCTGCTCCTCCTACATCCATACTTACAGTTCATTTTCTTTATCATAAATACTACGCGCAAAACATTAGCATGCACGTTGTTTGCACTTAAAAGACACCTCTGCTCAAGGCCTGAGTTAAGCTGCTGCTGACTCCTCATGCCTGCCTTCAGACATCTGTAAAATATTTTTATTCGGTGCCCCAATACCGCACTGGCAAAGGTCTCTCATCCTTGGCTTGGCAGGACTTCTGACAGAGCCAGACGGCAGCGCCATACAGGCCTAACCCCTGCTGCTGCAGCTTCCTGCTGCTCTGAGGGAGTCAGGCTGCCTGCCTCCCATTGACTGTGGGCCAGGCCGGGCAGGGAGGAGGAGGCTGAGGGGAGGCCCCGGGTTGAGAGGACCCCCATGAGAGGAGAGCAGAGGCAAGAACGTTTGGGGGGTTGGGGGGGGCAAGCTGAGAGTTGCAGAGGTTGAGGGGTGGGAAGAGGGAAGAACAAGTAGGGAAATTAAATAGGGAAGACGAGGACTGGTTAGCGAGAAGAAGTAAGGGTCTAAAACACGAGGCAGGAGGGAAGGGGAGAATAAATGGGTGGCATGGATGTGAAAAAGGGAGCAAGACAAAGGAGCTCGAGGGCAGGTTGGGCTGCAGGAGTCGAGGGGAGCCTCTCATTCTGAATCCTCTTCCGTCTTCACGCCCCCGGGCCTTGACCACAACCTCAGAGCCCCAGGCCAAACCAAAAGAGCAGGGAGACCACGGACGACTGCTGTGAGTCAGGGTATTAACACAGGGGAGGAGAGCGGGGGGGAGATGTCCCCCGCACCAAATGAAGCAGCGTGAAATAAAGAGGAAATGAAAAGAATATAGGTTTCACTGTTATGTTTTCTTCCTGTGATCTTTGTGATTTAGACGGCAGCTGTGGAGTGAAAATAAATTAGGAAAATATATCGCAACATCGTCAGTTTTTCATCATATTTTGTATATTTGTGTCCTATAGTTTTTTATAGGTTTTTTTGCATAGTATCCATACAGTGAGCGTTTGTGTTAAACTGTAGACTATATGATAGATTTGACAGACAAGATCTAGACATAGAGCAAAGAGCAAAATATGATTTCATAATGCAGTTTTAATAGCAGCACCTGCATTCATGGCTCATTTGAATTAATATAGTTTAAATAAACAAATAAATGTTTTCTTTTCAACTGCAAGCAGCTGCTCTCTCTTCTAGCGGACATAAAACAACAAAGTGAATAAAATTCAAGTGAAACAAACTGAAACAATTTTCATGGTGTCACAGGTCACTCGCTCTAAACACTGTGTCTTACATCATACATTTCCAAATGCTGTAACGTACTACACTGAGGCGTGGTTAGCAGCTGCTATACCTTAAGAGTAAATTAGAAAATCTGGCTTTACGAACCTGATGCTGATCAATTTCAGAAATTGTATGGCAAGCCCAAGCCAAAGACGCACACATCACAAGAAAATAATATAGTAAAATTAACAGTGTGAGAAAGTACAGGAGAGACAGTGAAATATCCCCGGCTTTTCACACCGAAAAGGAGGAGGGCAAAACAGACAGTCTGTCAAAACAAGATGCTCTCATAGAAATTTGCTCTCTTCTGCAGCAAATCCCGTGTGAAACATTAAGGCTAATTTGCGATGAGGCTGGAACAAACGCCCATAGCACAGCAGCAAGCAAGAGACACACACGCACACAAAAAAAATCTTCCTCATTCTGTTCACGAGTGCAAATTCATTCTGCTTTTGTCTCATCTCATGACAAATGCATACTGTCACTGTCACTGATGTGGTGTTTACAGTGGCATATAGCATCTTGTAATTATTCTGTGAAAGTGAATTTGTATCCTGGGGGATTTGTATTTTTGCATGTGGATAATCAAAAGAGATGGAGAGGGAGAGGCGATGATTGGAAGGTGATCTCCAATAAAAAGGGAAGCTGCTGAGAGAACCATCTTTCCAGCACAGTTCACAATGTGCCAGCAAAGATTTGGTAGCTTTGTTTAGATGAAGAAGTAGTGCCGCTTATTCCTCAATATGCAGTAACCTACAGCCACAGTTCATACACTACAGTGAAATGTACGTGGAGCTAGTCCATAAACAGACTAAATGACTCTTTATGTCGACTGTCTCAGATTAAAATGATGTCAGAACTCTGACTCCCAAATAAAAAGGCCCACTCAACAGCCAAACTGTGCAAAGAGAGAAAAATAGTCAGTATAACAAATGCAACATCTACGTTACACAGCTATTTCAGTCTAGTCACTGTCTTTAAATAATTCAAACAATACACAGAATGCTATTTCTGTCAATAGATCAAAAATATTGAAATGTCTACACTACAGATCAACAACATTATTTTTAAGTGGGCCTTGTTTTAACCTTTCAAATGTGCCCTTTGGAAAGGGAGGCACATTGAAGCTATTAATTTATTCATCTTTACTTAATTTTTCTTCTGCTTAAAGGCTCTTTGGTCTAATAGGGAAAAATACCTTTAATGGTATTGCTTTAATTAAGCCGTTACTTTAATAGGTTCAGAACTGCAATGCATATAAATAGAGTTGTTTCATACGGAGCAGAATTTCAGAGCCAAAGACAAGACCATGGTTGTTAAAAAGAAAAATAATAAATCACGCCTTTTTCCAACACCCTTTGCAGTGAAACAAACCACTGATATTGTGTGGTCATGGCATGAGCTGACCCAGGGGCACTGCAAGCGTTTCATAAACTTTAAACAGGGTCCTAGGTCAGTAATTTCTGTGTTTGCATGTCTTTGTAGTCTGTTTCCCCGCAGAGCACTACAGAGCCCATTGAGAAAAGGCATCAATGCCACAGTGAAATTGAGAACTTTCACGTGATGTGGGGAGCCGCAAGGCATCCTCCAAGGATATTTGAATGCTTGAAACATCAGTGACCCTTCATAAGATGGAAAGGAGATGGATATGAAAAATATTGACTGGCTGGCTGTTTGAGGGGAGTATAAGAAGCTGCTTAGACAGCCCACTCTCATTGCCAAAGACCTTACTCTAAACTCCAACCAAACTGAGCCTGCAAAGGAAATAGTCAATTCAAAATTCTTCTGGGGAACGCGTTAAGCTAGTATTTTCTTTTTCTTGCTTTTCATTATTCGATAATACAACAACTAATGACAGAAGAGATACATAAAATGAGCCCATATTCTAAGCACTGATCTGCTACCTTTGCCAGCATCATTTCTGTACAGTGCCGGGCCAAGGTCTTTGACATCATGCAACAGACAGTGCTTAATGTAGCTCAAAAAATTGCCTTAGGAAGCATCTTCTTTCAAATATGCTTTGCGCAAGAAAAAAAAAAGAGAGACAGAGCTAACATTTTTTTGTTCTCTCTGAAACCCAAAGGCAAGATGACTGTTAAAGTGGTCAGATGACAAATGTCTCATCTGATCTTTAATACAGCAGAGGGGCCTGCTCTGGGGCTAAAACAGGAAACTCTCACAGGATAGAGCGATTTGGTAAATTCCACCGCGCTAAATCACCGCTTTGGGTGCAGCACATTTCTCCACACCACTGAATGGCATTTTAGGTCTCACTCTGAATGTCTTAGTAGGAGGAAGTCTAGCTGTTATTAAAATTGTATTGACAGAAAAGATATGTGTAGCCTCAGCTAGTATGTATATATGAGAACCAAGCTAAAATCACAGAGTCTGGCTTATATATATATATAAAAATGTGTATCTCAGAGGACAAAGCTCTTTCATGTGTGGTAAGGACATCATCACTTCCCCTTCCAATAATCATTAAAAAAAAAAAAAAAAACTAGTGACAAAAAAAAATCAGGTGTTTTTTTATGTCCCTTTTTCTACCTGCTTCTCTTTTCAAGAGCTGTCATTCAGTCGAGCTAAACACGACAGATCACCACTGCTACCACCTCTTGTCAGTCTCTTATCACCGTCATTTAATCCAAACAGCAGAGCGAGGCAAAAACAATAAAGTTTTGCCGGGGCCTGTCAAAAGTAATCCACCTCTCATCAGATGAGATTCAAAGCTGGACATCCTGGCAGAAATCCCTCACCACAGAGACTGATGCAAACATTTGGCAGCCATTTGCTGATCATCCGGTTCGTGACACATTCCTTGATACTCAACTTCACAGAGCCAGCCGGTGTTCATCTCCATCACCTGATGACGCTGGCAGACTCAAGCCTGTTGTCTCTGACGATGATGGAATGTGGCAACAGAGAAGTGAGTAATAATTGGGTCAACAAGGTATGTCAGCTCCCACTAACGCTCGTCTGAATCATCTCTCTGCAGCGTAGCCAAATGTGATAGTATGACGCCTGAAATATTTGGCTGTGATAGGCAGCGACAGCAACATGGCATGAGATACCGTGGTGAACCTGTGTGTGACCGCAAAAAATGGTTAGGCCCTGGAGAGACGACATACCTGTGAGTTTTATTTATTTTGCTTGCTCTGGGTTGCATTTCCTTGTTTTTTAAAATTTCACATTATTATTATTACTACTACTATGATGGTGATTATTATTAATTATTATTAATAATATTATTATTAGTATTACATAACTGTCCACACAAGTGCAAACAGGACTGTGGATGTGATCTGTTTTGCAATAAAAATTCTGACAAAAAAAAAAAAGTATGAGTCACACAAGCCTTTTTTTTTCCTCTCCCCCCAAAAAATACATCTTGATTTATTTTTCATTCAAATAAACCATCCCTTTACAACTACCAGTAGTCCTCTTCCAAATAAACCTCATCTTCCAGGCTGTAACTCTTCTGGTGTTTAACAGTTGAAAGAGACAGCTGGAAGCAGCACTTGGTCAGAGTCTTTTTCCAGTCAGAGGATGTCCGGAAACAATACGCACTTTAACCGTAAGCATATTGACACAGTTTTCACTGAAAATGACTTAATGGCTGAGAACAAACTATTTGCTTGGTGGTAATGCTTTTAAACACGGTTTCAGGATTGAGAGGAAAATACAGGATTGGCTGGTTAAAAGATGAATAAATAGGCCTGTTTACTGCTAGACTTTGATTCATTATTTTAAAATGATTTTATATTAAAAATATCTTTATTCATTAAACCTTGTTATTGTTCATTACAGGCTATATGCTGTTGATCACTGAATAATTATCGTTTTGTATGGAAACTGGCCAATGTGTTAATCATAGGCCATGCCTATATCAGCCTTTCAGTGTCCTGCAGCCAGAAGCCGAAGATAAGATTTCCTCCACAACTGATTCAAATTATTTCAATACCATGACCCCTATATGTTCATCACCATTGTATGAAGTTACTCTGTGTCATCAAATCAACCAAACTAGCAGCCAAATCAAAGTCAAAGACAACTACCCTCTCATCGCTGGATGCTGTCATGTGTCACTTTAAACTTTAATCAATTCATCATAAAATGAAAATGACAGTTCATAAAACAAAGTTAAGTTTGTCAAATTCAGCAATATGTGACCAGTTCATTGAAGCTTTAAAATTTTACCTGTCACCTAAATGATACAACCATAAGCTCTGTAGTTAATCTTTTTTTAAACCCTGTCACACACACATAAAGGGGTTTATTATTTTACAATGTGTAAGGCTGGACAGTTGACTGAAGCAATAGAGGTCTCTGCTCACAACTGGGGAGGATGGAGAATGAAGCTTTTGTAATCTGAAACTTTTGGGAAAATGGGATCCACTTAATGTGGTTGAAGATGTGGCACTGGGCTGTGTGATACACAGGCATGTGAAAGGTGTCCGCTCAATCAGCACAAATCAATAAAGACAATAGGAACAATGAAAGGCAATTATTGAATAGAATAACTATAATTTACATCTTAAATTCACAGATGCTCATCTGCACAGAAGCATGTTACCTCATCCCTAAATTAGATTTCTTAAAAACAGTGACACCAGCAGAACATCTGGCTATTTATTATTAGATATAATGACTTTTCTCAACTTTCTTTCACCAACCACTTCTATGGGAGAGGATTATAAATCACACAGGTCTCACTCAAACATGCCCATGGTGCAAAGACAAACAAAGACAAACCGGTGTAACAACACTTGGTGAAGGCAGACATGTTCTGCGATGTGACAGAAGTTTAGTCCCAATGTTCAGGAGCAGAGAAGTCAGGCCTAACGAGGAAGTTATCCCACAGCATGTGTACTATATCATCAGTGCAGCACCGTAGCCTGGCACCAAGTGGCTACTTCAATGGGCTCATTTACTGTCGTGCTTCCGCCACAGGTTGAGCTACACGACTTCGTCACGGCAGGCCAAGTTAGAGTAAAGTTATCCTGTCGCACACACGCCGTAGTCCTCACTTCGCAACAGCACTGTGACATGATAACAGGCAGGCAGGCAGGGAAAGTTAGCGCTGCGGCATGCTAGTGTGGCTAACGGGCTAAGCTAGCAGGCGAACTTCGTAAAAACTTTTTCTTTTCGTCGGCGAAAAGAAAAAGAAAGACACAGAGAGCGGGGTGTTTTGTCAGCTTTGGCGAGACAGCCAACCCCCAGGGAAAACAAAAAGGCAGGTTTTAAAACAGCACACAGGCGGTTAGTTAGCCGTGAAGTGTAGCTTCAGTTTGTCAAGTTGAGCTAACGGTGTCTTACCAGGAAGTGGGACTCTTGTTGCTAAGCTATTCCTTCTGCGTCGAGAGTTTCTCCTGATGGTTATGGCGCTTGTTTTGACTTTCCCTTTCTTTCCAAGGTCGCTCCAAAAAACAACACAAACTCGACGGGGGGGGACCTCTTTCTCTGTGTGTGTGTCTGTGTGTGTCTTCTCGCGTGGCACTTTTGCCTGGTTGTTTAGGAAAAAAAGAAAAAGTTGTAGATTTTTTTTCAGAGGGTGATAGAGGCAGAGAGCCTGTTGCAGTCGAGCCTGGTCGGGATGTGTACGTGTTTCCACACGGTCTCTCCAC
>JAOXYL010000105.1:8958146-8973977 GCA_028564955.1 Terapon puta
AGACAGCTGCTGGGTTGTTTTTTTCCGCAACATGTTGATGCTCTGTAGCCAATAGAGTTATATACACACATATATATACATATATATGTGTGTATATATACATACATATGTGTGTGTACTTATAAATAAAAGTCTTTTCGGTGCAAGATCCATTTTCTCTCCACTAAACGCTCCTTTGAAACAGGGACTAGGCTTCGCAGCGGAGCGTTCATTAACGCGGCCCTCGTCTTTCCTCTGTCTCCTGATTGAGGCCAAAACCTTGTTTACCTGCAGCAGAGTTGATCTGATGATAACAGAGGCAGGATAAACGATGCTACTGGCCGGGAGGTGGAGGAGAAAAAGCATCCAGATGGTGGTCGCCAGCAGCAGCTATTGTATATTTCCAGAGATTCAAGGTTTTTTTTTTGTAATATATATTTATATTACAGCCAACTTTAATACAATCTACGCTGTGGAAGGAGACTGTGGAACCACAATAAAGATGTGCCGGGTTTTAAAGGGTGTGAAAACTCTGTTACACATATAAAAAAAAAAGGCAGACTGAATGACTTTACTGTCCCGCACACAGGCCAAAAATTATGGTGACAACATACCAAAAAATGTTTTTAAAAAAACTCAGAGGTCTGCAGTTTGACCAACAACTGGGGCCTTCACAGCTGAAACCCGGATAACGAAGCCTCCGCAAGGTCGATGCCTGGAAATGTCTCCATAAAACAATAGACACACACACACACACACACACACACACAGGCTGGATCTGTGACTCGGCTTTGGTCCCATTAATAGATTTACCGAGGCCTTGGGAGGAAAGGGGGGTGAGGAGGGAAGGATAGAGGGGGTGCAGGTGTGGATGCTTCATCTCAAGACGTGTTACATTATCATGTGCCCCCCCCTACACACACACACACACACACACACACGCACACCCACAACAACCGCCCCCCTGCCCACCTCCCCTCCATGAAGTTGCGCTGACTTTAATTGGAGGCCCCTCGATGATGGCGGCGCCGTCAGTGAGCGGAGGTTTGAACCCTCCTGGACGGAGCCGGGCCGCTCTGTCAGGGTCTCAGCAAAGACACTCACAAAAAAAAGGAAGAGGGGGAAAAAAAGGACACCCGGATTTCCTTTCACCTGGACAAAGACACCCTGAGAGCAGTGACCAGCTCAGCTCTGTGTAATATTTAATCTGTCTGCTGGGGGTTGGCTTTTGGTTTTTTGTTTGTTTGTTTATTTTTTACCTCCCAGATTTTTGTTTTTAAAGGGGGGGGGGCGACTCCCGCTTTAAAAATGTGGACTGCTGCAGAAATCCAGCGTGTGCATGTGTGATATGGTTACTGTGGACGGAGAAGTGCGTTTGGAGCCGCTGCCTCCAGCAGTGACATTTCATTTGACTGAAGAGGCTTTAGCAATGTGTCAGTGAGCACCAAGGGGCTGAGGGAGGGATGTCTTTTGTGCTGTGTTTTGTTTCCTTTTCTTTGGATCTAATTAGGGTGTTACCCGCTACTAAACCTATACTAATGACCAGGATTATTATTATTATTATTATTTTTTACTGTCTTATTATGCCAATGCGCGCAGTGTCATTGGGAGAAAGTCTCCAGAGAAAGCAAAGCCAGTTCATAAAATCACGCGTGTATAAAAATGATCATTAAAAAAAGGGATTTTTAAAAAGTGAGAAAATGTAGTTGAATTAGAAAAAGAAAAGCGTCTCTCTCTCGAAACGTTTGCTGTTAATGACGCGCTCTTGTTGTGTATGTTACCTTTCACATTTCATTACTGGCTTTAAATTAATGGAGGCAGATTGATCTGGACGACCCTGTGTCATTTTTCGTTTAGTTTGCTGGCAACGACCAATTTAAGATCTGCGATCTTGTTAGACCGAATGAAGGCTTTATAAAAAAATATTTTTAAAAACTAAAAACCGAATAATAATCACTTTCTTTATTCGTGCACTGACCCTCATTTCAAAGCTTTGACGCTTTTCGAAAAAGAAAAAAAAAACAGCCTTACCAACCGGCTTTAAAATGGCGTGGGAGGCACAGGGTGGCTCAGTGGGCCACTGACTTTTGTCACATAAATGAAAGAAAAGGAAATCTCACACCTCGGCCACCACAACAAACGGAGCGACCCGGCCTGTGCTGGGAGAAAAAGCGTCACGCATTTCCATTTCTCCAGTCAACATCAACTTGTTTTGATGCCGCTGACTGTGTGATGTATTTCCATAATTAAGATCAGTATCAGGGTGAAAAACTTTGCTCAGACGTTTCGTAAATAAAACTACAGCTCGACACACAGTTTAGATTTCTTCCACCCTCCACCACATCCCTGTCTATCCCGCAGACTCTCCCCCCGTGTCACTGCATTTATCAGGCATCAGATCAGTCGCGCATTGCTCCACACGCCCCCCCCCTTGTTTTTTTTTTATACTTTTTTTTTTGGAGGAGGGGGGGGGTGTTAAAAAGCCAGCCATGCATTATCATCCCCTACCCCCGAAGAAGACGTATAGAAGAAAGGTCTTACCTGAGGCTGTGCAGTGTGTGTGTGAGAGAGAGCTCCCCGTGCAGCGTGCAGGCTGAGCAGCTCCGGACTGAGCGTGCAGCGCAGAGGACACGGAGGAGACGCTGCCGGTAGATGGGGGGGCTGCTCCTCGTTTCTGAGCCTGCACTTCCACTCCTAGCGTCAATTAAAACACAAGACATTTAAATATTCCTCTCCCGTATGCAGGCAGGCAGGCGGGCAGGCAGCCCCTCCGCCCGGCACAGCGCGCACACGCGCACACACACACATATACACTTACACACGCGCGCGCAAAACGCACGCACGCACGCAAAAAAAAAAAAAAGAAAAGAGAAACACGCGCGCACAACGCACAGAAAATGGGAAGCCATGAGCCAATGGGCCACTCAGTATGGAGGTTATTATATGATGCAGTGGAAAATTAAAGGAGGATAAACTACATGATGGCGAAGCAGACAAAACAACACGCTTTGGGAATATTTCAGTAAAAACACATACTTTTACTCTCACAAGTGTAACGATTGAATTCAAGTTGTTTTTGAATCCAAAGAGACGAGTAAACTGCAAAACAAAGTTTGAGGTTTGTTCGAGGACGTCTAGCTGATATATAAATATATGTACATATAACATATATATATATATATATGATTGCAGAATATACAATCACTTATTCATATACTCGAGCTGATGCTGTGTGAGAGTCAAATGAGTAGCGGAGCAGCTCCAACGCGGAGCGCGGAGGTTTTCTGTGAATAAATAATTAGTTTGGGTCTATAGTCAAACTAGATCAGTCAACCTGACAAAGATGTGCAGCACAGCAGCACAAAGCCTGCTGAGAAACGACCCGGTGTTGGTACAGAATCGAAATCATTTTTCCAAATAAAAGGTGATCAATCATATCTGGATTTTTTCCCCCTTTTTTTAATCACGTGGACTTCGTAATTAAAGCAAGCAGAGGCGGGGAAATTGTGAGCATCGTGGATTTTTTTTTTTGTAATTTCAACATCATTAAAATAAACAAGCAAAAAAAAGGTGAATAAAAATTAATTCAAAGGACATTTTACTGGTAGGTGCATGTGCAAGCTCTGGTCTATTTTTCTGTAATTTGCGCTGATTATACGGAATTATCCCCTCTAAAAATAAAACATTTAAAAATAAAAAACATTAAATTTCCTCTGAACTGGGATGTATATATCTGTCCAGCATCACCTGCAGAATGGAGCTGACAAACTTCATATAAATTCAGCGCAGTATTGAGTACATTTAGCCAGGAACCATCCTGCACACACTGGGCCTCATGTTGCAACATCTGATGAATAAAGAAATTTTACTGATGAAAAATTTAACACTATTTAATAATGTCAAGTTTTTAGTAAATATTAATATTGTTTATGCTTTGAAGACAGTTTGATTGTGCCTGGCCTCTAACTAGACTGCGTTTTCTCTGTTTAGGCACTAAAACAAATATTCACTACCTCATTCCATAAACCTCCCTTTTTTCATGGATTGGTAGAATTTCTTGGTGTGATATTTGATTATTATTCATCTGACAGGAAAAGCAACATGACAACAAGCCATTAAATAATAATAGGAGACAGTTTAAAGTGCCCATCCATCGACTTGCATCTTTTATTCCCTGTTAACATGGCACAGAGAGGTCACACAGAAGACAGGATATACAGAACCAACTCAGGCTGGCCAGAGAGAGAACAGAGGTGCAGATGGACTCATTTCAATCAACGACCAGCGAGCACAGCATCGTGTGAGTGAGCGCTGGGGACGGGAGCAAAGGGTGACAATTAATTACACCCCTGTACTGCTTGCATAAATGATAATGTGCCATGCTGCTAACAGTCATTTTGCTTTGCTCCTTCCGCCTGGGCTGACATCACAATGTATCTCATCAATAATGCAGCGGCGCTGAGATCCATTTCAGCGCGCACCGTGCGCGCGGCGCTCTCCGAGCCTGATACCCACACAGGCTCCGCGGCGAGGAGGGTTCAACGGAGGGACCGCGGGAACAGCATCAGCCCGGGATGCCTGCCTGCCTGCCTGCCTGCCTGCACGGCTCCGAGGGCCATGGTGGTTAGATTACCACACATCCAGGGTTCATCTGGAGTTATCATTTCTGGGTCACCTCAAGTGACACTCTGTCTCGCTGAGGGAGCTCTCAGTCGCTCCCAAAGCACGGCCAGGAAAAAGGAGCGGAGGGAGGAGGAGGAGGAGGAGGTGGTGGTGGTGGTGGTGGCGGCGAGGAGTCGTAGAGAGGCAGAGGAGGAGGAGAGGGAGGAAGGGTGAGGGAGGAGGAGGAGGAGGAGGGGAAGGCTCTCCCAGGATCCGCCGTGGTGCAGGGAACCACGGGCTAAACACTGACAGAGTGAAGGAGAGGAGAGGAGAGGGAGAGAAGGGGCGGTGGGGGGGTGAGGAGGAGGAACAGAGGGAGGAGTGAAGCACTGTAAAGCTGTATCCCAGTCACATGTATCCCAGTCACATGAGCCAGGTTGGGTGGGTGGGAGGGTGGGTGCGAGGATGGTGAGCCATCCTGGAAATATTTACAAACACACAGTGGACATGGCTCCATAATTATTAGGGGAGAGGAAATATCAAAATACACGAGCACGGGCGAAATGTGACCAAAGCGCAGT
The DNA here is from genome assembly GCA_028564955.1 of Terapon puta. Classification (NCBI taxonomy): domain Eukaryota; kingdom Metazoa; phylum Chordata; class Actinopteri; order Centrarchiformes; family Terapontidae; genus Terapon; species Terapon puta. Next base: position 8,963,309 of record JAOXYL010000105.1, read on the forward strand.
TTTTTCTTTCTTTTATGGACGATACGTCCAATTAAAATGTCCGCGAGTGATTTAGAAAAATAATGATCGACAAGAATAAGCCTATAAATAGATCTCCGAGGCGTCTCAATCCCCACGTATCCTGTTTTTCATTTCCATCCTTATTTTCTCTCTCCAGGTCTTTCTCCCTCACTTTTTCCCCTCTCCTCCTCCAACTCCCCGCTCCCTCCACTTTCTCTTTTTCTGCCTCTTCCAACCAACGCTCCCCCACCCTCCTCCTCCCTCCCTCCCTTCACCCCCCTCACTACCTCTCACCACCACCACCTCCCCCATCCCCTACCTCCCTCCACCCCTCCTTCGATCTCCTCCCTGCTCTGCTCTGCTGGAGCTCAAATCACAACCCCGGTCCCTGGCAGATGGAGGATAGGAGAGAGAAGCTCTTAACTAGCCAGCCTGAGCCTCTGCTCTCTGCACACCAACTGCTGCCTGCCTCCCCTCCCTGCCTCCAGAACAGATCCAACAGCACACCTCCACACACACACACACCCACCCCCTCCTCTGGGGACAGAGTACCCTCCTGGGGAATGGTGCGCATATTAGTCCATATCTGGCCACACTAGAAAGGACATGGAAACATAATAGATGGATGTTCTTTATCGCTATATAACCTTGCGGGGCAGAGCGGCTTTTTCGGAGGAGACATGCCGGGTTTACGGTAACGCTTGTACACGCTGTTACACTGTCAAACGCTCCCTTTCTTCCTGCTTCGACCTTTCATTCAAGACAGTAAGTCAGAAGGGAGCGTACTGTGAAATAAGTTAGAGGTTAGATAGTGTAAAAGCTAAAAATAAAACAACAACAACTATAAAACAGATACGACTGCATTGATTTAAAACCAGGAGGGAGATAAACAGGCCAGGAGTGCTCCTTGGGCACTAAGGTGCCTGCGACCGCCCCCAACTCTGCTTTTATCTGGGCTCATCTGGCGGCCATGACTCGGCCTGGCATGAGCCTGACCACCAGTTGCGGTCTGAGGGAGAAACTGCTCCTCTGCGCTATTTGCAGCCCTGTCTGTCCAAAGGAATCTGATGTGCTGACTGTCACTCAGTGGCCATGTGTGTTTTTTATCACTAATTCTACCACAGGGATCTGGTTGTCCATATGACCACTGCGGAGGCTGCTGCCCCGAGGCGAGCTGACATTGTCTGTGTAGAGCGACCAGACGTTGATGTAGGGGCTGCTCAAATGCTGCTTGAATATCAAGATGCACAGGCACACACAAACGCACAAAGCTGCGCCCGGCCAATTGCTGAGACTGATGTTCCTTTCAGCCATCATACGGCTGACACTCAAGTTGTTTTTTTTTTTTCCCCGCCAACCCTGTGTCAGATCCTGGCTGGTCTGGCCAACAGTGATGGAGACACTGTAACTGACTGTGGTTGAGGCCACTGGCCGCAGGGCTGCTGTGAGACGGAGAGAGAGGGGGGAGGTGGGGGGGTGGGTGTGTGGTGGGAGGAGGGGCTGCTTGGCCTGTCAACTGGTTGTGACTAGGGCCTGTCTGGTCACAGATCCAAACTGGACAGCTTTCTTTCTCTGCGGCTACTGCCACCGTCCTGTAGAAAGGCACACGCTCTATAGCTGCCACTCTGCTCCAGCACAGCATATGCTCCGGCTGAAGGTCAGAGATGTTCAGTCCAAAATGCCTGAAATAAACACCTCACATGTCTGGTTGGCTGCTGTAACTCGGGAGCACATCTGCACTGAGGGAATACAACTGTGTGAGTGTACGTGCACATACGTGTGTGTGTGTGTGTGCACGTGTGTATATTTGCTTATGCGGAAGAATGAAACTTTTCAAATTTCTCAATTTTTCATCATTCTACTGGTATTGCATAATACAGCCACACGTTCAACAAAATGAATTCATTCCTGAATATGGTCGATGAAGGCATTTTCTGAGTGATGGCGGTAATGTTATAAACTTGTCAAATAAAATTAAATAGGCAACAATCTCTTAAAGACTATGTATCAAAAACAATTTTACTGCAAGACAAGAAACAGGAAGATGATGATCATTTTTTTTTGCTCTCTCATCATGGACATGACACACTCAAGGGCACAACTGAGGAAAATGTAGCCTACGAAGACGAGACTTTAAAATGATGATGGACCAGCCTGGTGGTAGAAGGCGGGGTATGTTTTCAAGTAAATTTCTCTATAAATCTGTGGAAGGGGTTGCTGTGCTGTTTGTGTCTCACTCACCAACTGCTAGGCTAGAACATGATGAGGAGAAAAAAAAAAACATTTCAAACTGTGCCATCACTGGAATGGGAAGACGTGGAGGGATGAGGCAGACATGAAAGTTGGCCTATTTCATGGTCAGGCTGCGGGACCGCCGAGGCCCTGAATGGCAATGCATCTACTTTAATGTGACAGACAAGTCCCTAGGCAAAACCCGCAGAGCCGCGGCAGGCAAGCGGGCCCAGGTACTTGATGAGTGTGACACCTTCACCATCCCGCTGTAGAAATGTTGCTGCCGCACGCTCCGCTGCCTCGGTTTAGAATAACACCAAATAAATTCGCCTCTCATCCCGCCTGACGACGCGTCCCCAAGAACCTGTCCTCCCCAGCACTGTTGGGATCATGAATCTCCTTGTAGCCGCTCACAGGGCTTTGCTCCGATCACTAAGCACTTGCCTTTGGGACCCACCTGCCGAGGAAAATTGTGGCCGCGCCAGTAGGCGGCTGCGGCAGAATTCCGTGGCAGACACATCCTCTCATCCCGACGCTGTTTGCCCAATCAGGCGGAGACAGGCGAGTGTGTGTGGCAGGTTCAGAGCCAGCGCCTGAAGGCATCGCGCTGCCTACCCACATGCACTCACAAATCACAAATCAAGTGGCACATCTTTCCTCAACATCTCCTGCACGCACAGGTAGTGCTGAATGAGCGCTTGACCTTACCTTGTGCTATTACTGTGGGCTACAGAGTGCTCTGTTTAGTGCAACCTTTATTCTATATTGGCCTATTAGGAGCCACGGGGTGTTCTGACGGAATAAGCCTGCCTGTGCATGTGCACGTCTAAGCATGCTGGTGAACATAAGCTGATCTATTGCAGTGCCGGGATGAGAGGGCCCAGGAGTTCATTAGGCTGCAGCTCTGGAGAGCAGCCGCAGGGAGCTGTGCTGTAGCCAAGTGTTGCCAGGAGGCTGAGCTGCGAGTCCGGTGGGGAGGGCTGCTGTTGATGTCCATGGCATGTTTGTTAACAGCCTGATTCCATCAAGTGGTGTAAAAGCAGTGCAGCCAAGTGTAAGGCCTGACCCTTGGCCCCTGCCTATTTTTAACAACACAGCATCTCAGTCAAAGGTAGACAGTTCAGTCCAGCACTTGTGGAGTGTAAATGATGCTAATATTCATGCAGTCGTACATTTGGGAGAGAAAATAACAAGAGATGCAAAGCAAAAGAGCACAAGACTCCATCTGAGTATCTACAGCTACTTTCGCTCATATGCCCTTTATCTTGAGGGCGAAGATCTAAAATGCTCTTTCAGTTTTCATCTCCATACTCCCACAACCCTTGTAAATGCATCAGAGGAGCGGAATACCACAAAATATTAAATACTCTTAAAGAAGAACGAAAAATGAAGCTCCAGGCATTTCATTGGACATTCGAGAAAAAAAAAATAGCACAAAAACACAGCAAAACCAAAATGTGATAAAAGACTATTTTACATGAGGTTCTAGTGAACAAATCCTTTCTCTCACTACCCCGTCTTAAGAGAATGGAAATAATCCTAAGAATAGTTGTGATTCACAAGAGGTAGGTATTGCAAAGGCACTACCCATATTTCATCATTTGGTACACTGCTAAAAAATGACTCTCAAAGTAGTCCAAATAACGACAGGCTTCTTCTCTAAACAGGTCCTTTTACCTCTGACACGTTAGACCTATACATAAAAAAGGGAGTTGGACTGCTTCTTCATTGCAGGGTCCTTCACGTTGACTTGGCCATATGGACACTGGAGGAGAGAAGGAAATAATTAAATGGTGCTAAATGGCTGCACGTGGAGTAGAAGTTCAGTCACACAGAGAACAAGACGCAGACATGTGTACAGGGCGACGCGCACCAGAGGAGCACGACTTAGAGCAAAATAGGAGCTGGACGAGGGGGAATCAAATCAGGACCGAGCCACGCGAGAGAGGACAGAACGCGGGGAGACAGAACGGGGCGGGATCGGGCACGGCAGGACGGGAGATGAGACGAGACAAGACCGGGTACGGCGGGGAAGGGAGGAGGGAAGGATGCGGACGAGACAGACCGGAGCGAGTGTCACCGGGACGCAACAGAAGCAAAGTGAGCGGGACAGGGCCCTATTTCCCAGAGTGTCCATTTTACGGGGTGTTTACATAAAAAAAAGGGCTGCAGCTACAGACATAAAAGCTAAAGATCGATTCATGCCAACCTGCAAAAGGTTAGAAGCATCTCGCAAAGTCCAAACACCTGTAGGATTAACTGTGAACTGTGTGTTTCATTTAAAAGCGTTTTTTTCCCCCTTCATTGATCTCGAAGCCAGTAATTCTCACTCTGAATACACGTGGTGTTTGCTTCAGAAGTGATGGTGGGAAAGCAGGTGCAAACAAAAATAATGATATTTGCAAAAAAAAAAAAAAAAAACAAAGGAGAAAATAAATCGTCTTTTAGGACTAAAATGTTGCCACACACCGAGCAGGCCACATGTCGTACAGCTCTCGTCTGGTTCACATCGGCAGATCCGTGTCCTCCTCCTCTCAGTCATGTAAGGGTGTCATCGCCAAAGCAGCATTGACAGACAGAGGTCTGCTGGACTTAATCATCAATCTGATCCTACTTTGATTTTAACCTCATTTCTAAGTGATCCCTTTCATTAAACAAGCTGGATTTTCTCCCCTACAATTCCTTTAACATTCTATTTTGGCCACCATCTGCCTCTTTTTGATTTTCAAAGTACGATATTTTCTTACACTTTCTTCCGCAGAAAGTGCAGAAAAAATAAAACCGGTGACTGAACAGTGAGGCACATTGCTATTGTGGGTGAAATCATTTATAAATTGTGTATTGTTTAGGAAATGAGAAAACGTACGGTGAAATGAGTCCTCTTAATTAAACCTTTTCAACAACATGGACCAATTTAATATGATAATTTGGGGCAAAAAAATGCACAAGATTAGTCAGAATTCAATAAAAATCTACGGTAAATTATTATTGGGAAACAGGGCCCAGCTGTAACTGTAAGAACCGAGGAAAACAGAACAGGACAAAAGTAAACAGCTGAGGCCAGATGAAGAAGTGGAGAAAAACACAACCTGGTGGAACTAGAAAACAAAGAGCTTACATGTCTGCATGCGCTGCCACAGCATTTCCCTCTCTGAAGGTGGGCATACTCTGTGAACACCTTGTACCCACTGGAAGGGTCGACATACATCTGCTTCTTTGCCTGAACATAATGAAGATATTATTATTTAATTAGCATGACACACAAGCGTGCATGCCAGTGTGTGACCCCCGCATGCATAACCATATACAGTACATATACACACACCCAAAGACAAAGGCACATGCAAGCATAATTCTGAACATGAACATAAACATAGAGACAGATTGCTTTGGGTTGAGAGAATGGATGACCCCTATGCATAGAAACAGATGTAAGACAGTCTAACTCTTATGATGTCACTAATTAATTAGTGCTGTCCTTTTGTGTGCAATTCAGTAGGTAAGAATCTGCAATGAATTAATCAACTGGTAGCGCTGTAATAAGTTTGATATTCAATGCAGGTTTGCAGGACGTTTAAAAAAACATATTTTACACGCATTCTGTTATTTTCATTTTGCACAAACATATAAACACCTTCTGTGTGTGAAAAACACTGAACCCCTCTGCCATCCCTTAGGAAGTTAGAAAATGTCATCTCTCAGTCTGTTTCAAACTGAGAGCCCACTAGTTGGTGAGCTTTGACAGGCCACAAAGGGAAAAAGGCCCCAGGCCTTTTGGTGACACGGCCTGTCATTTCACATGGCATTGCAGGGGCACATAGTGAAGCTGGCATAGCTGGGCCCCCTCTGTATTGTGCTTTTCCCACCCAGGCCCTACCGCTCTCCTCAGGTCGCGGCCAACTTGCCTCAATTTCATCCAGACTCAGAAGCACAATATTTACAACAGATCAGCCTAAAGGCATGCAGATGACACCTATTCACGGCTGTCATCACCACAGAGCTCCCTGGCTCTGTTTGATGGAGGAGCAAGTAAGATTTGGCGAATATGATGGATGTGACAAAACCAATGGTCATCATTACTTATATGACACGTACTGTCTATGAAACACTGGGTAGGTGTGCATCTAAGGATGTAAAATTGTTGAATAAAACTGGAATCTTCCTCAAATATCTCCAGGCTACTGTTTGACAGAAATATGAAATTATGTCCAATTTATGCACAGTCTGTTTTTTTAAATGCCTCTGAAAAATATCTAATACTATATTCAGAGGAAGGAGAGAATGGAAAGAGTGAAACCTCACATCAAAGTACAAACCGTAATACTCACTTTGTAGTTAAAATAACAGTAAAGTTTCACTCTGCCAGAGCCCAGCGGGAAGCCTGCCCTGGGGACAGGTGGGCTCCAGAGATGCACCACAGCTGGCATATTACCATATTACCACTGATATCAGCTAAAATAAACAATGGCCTTATTGTCCAGTATCATTTGTACTGATGAAATCTGGCTCTTTGTTGAATTAATACTAATACTGGGTTTGTTTTTTAAGGAGCACTCCACTTGTAACTAGAAATGTAAATATAAATGTGGTCTTAAAAAAGAACGAAGCACTTAATTGCCCTGAGGTCATGTTTGACACGTTTTGTGCCAAGATCCTTAAAATTATACACCAACATGCTGCACGGGTAATTAGGATAGAGAAAACACTGAATGCTGGTATTGGCTCTGAAAATCCAAGTCCTGTACTATGGTGTAATACTGTTGACTTAATATGGTACCTGGAGTCCACTTTACATAACTTTTGACTTTACAAGTTTCACTTAAAGGCTGTGATGGGTTCATTGATTCGCATTTACATATATCTAGTACAATGTAATTACAGATCATTCTGCCCAGCAGCAGTGAACCACGTGAACAACTAAAATTCAAAGAATAAAATCACACTGGACTTCCTGCTTGTCATGGGTCATGCGTAATTGCGCACTGAGCGGACGTGGTTGGACATCAGGCCTATGCGTGCTGACTCGTCTTACCTCACACGCCTCTCTGTGGGCTCTGTGGATGGCCAGCTCCTCCTCGGTGAACTGCCCCCCCACGCCGGTGAGGTCCGCCCGGCTCCCCCCCGCCCCGGTCCGCGGCCTGGCCCCTCCTCCGCCTCCTTCACAGAGGCTCGGGACTGACATGGTTACAAGTGGTTTATTGAGCGGGACGTGCAGGAGGATCAATCTGCAGACGAGCGCTCTGCCCGGGCAGTTTCGGTGAAACATGCCCCCGTTGAAAGCACCAGTGTATCTGTGTGTGTGTGCGTGTGTTTCTCACAGACTTTGAAACACTTGCAAACTTGTCGTGTGCGCGCAAAGCTGACGGAGCGCTTCGTCTAATCTGCAGACTGCATCGTTATCAGAGCTCGTTCATGTTGCGTGTTTACTTTTTCCCTCCTTCTCCTCCTCCCGGTTTGTCCTCGCACAGAAGCGGCGGAGCACTTCCTCCCTGGTCACTCCGTCACTGCGCTGACATGTGACCGGCTCCTAACGGAGAGCCGGAGAGCACAGCGCCCCTGCTGTTCCTCTGCGGCTGTGGAGGCAGGAGGATGAGTGCACCTCACAAAGAGAGGCACAGCAAAGGAGAAAAATCAGGGGGACATGTAGCATTAAATGCATCATCACGGCATTATTATATTTTCGTACTTATGACGTCAAATTAAATGAATAAATAGTGACCACTGTTTACCAATAAAGTAAAAACTACACCTTTTAAGATTTCATGGTGCCCCGATTTCTTCCATAGAGAAATGTTGCACCAGTTTAATACTAATTAAAGTTTTGTGCAGTTATCTTGGCAGATAATGCAGATAATTTTAACTTCTGTGTAACAAATGATGGTATGATACATAATACAGGTGTAGGTCCACCACCTACAGTTCTTCAGAGGCCTCGTTGCTCAGATGGGTCACCTTTATTATTTCTTTATTTTCTGTACTGTTTCACCCCGAGGCACCTCTGAGCAAATGTATAATAAAGCACAATTAAATTCAAGGGATTTGAATGTATGAGACGTGATTTTAACATTCACGTGATTATGGAGTTGTGAATGTGGATAAACTGAGCTCGAGCAGGCAAAGCGTACACTGTCTCTACGAATGCCCGGCCTTGCTGTCGTCGCACTGCTGTGACACTGCAGTGCAGACAAAGACACCTTCCCGCAGTATCAAAGTAGCACAGTGACTTGGACAAAGCACTGCAAGGTTGATGAGTGGACTTTAATGAGTCCTCTCAAGGTTATCCACCGCTGTAAGCCACCTCTGATGATGTGTCGGCTGCAGAACTCTGGTTAATGAAATCTGACAAGTGCCTTTTGACTGACACTGTGGGGTCAATTTACCCACAGACAAATTACACATCACTGTAAAAAAAAAAAAAGAAAGAAAAAAGAAAAAAAGCATACATACTATAAGAAATATTGTGCACAGAAACAGGGCTGGAGTATGAAAAAAATCATTTTGAACATGAAATATGACTAAACAAGCTGGCAATGGAAATATATGCAAGATTTGATATTAACTCTACTAGTCAAAAGCAGTTGTATACAGTATATTTTTGTGAATGACAATTTCATTCACCAAGATAAATCACATGCACCTTGGCTTGGTCAAATGTTTGAAGACACTCTCAGATTTATTTTCAGAGGCTCAGAAGGACAATGGGACACTGTGTTATTGTTTCTTCAGCGTTAGGCTCTCTAAAGTGAATATAATCTGGGAATGTTTACTGTTTACAGTCCTCTGAAATGGGAAACCTCACTGGTTCCCAGTACCAAGGACTCATAAGAGCTTTGTGTATGTGTCTCTTTGTGTGTATGTGTGTCATGTTGTTGTTGTGTTTTTTTTGTTTTATGTTAAGGCAGCAGCCCTGCCATTATCATTTCATACGGATGCCTGAAACAGCATGCCCCAGTCTGCTGCCACTTAATTACCTTCCAGTCAGCCTGAAGAAATCTGGCTCTGATCCAGGCAGACTCTCTGGAGAGGAGAGAGAAGTACATCTAAGCCATTGGTTTCAATTTACCATGGGACAAATATTGCTTAAACACGCAAACAATAAAAGGAAAGTCCATCCTAAATATGGAATTCTTAATGCACTGAATATCAAGGGTTTTGGTCAATCTACATCTAAAAATAGACAAACATGTCCTTTAACCCGTAGGACTTGGGCTACTTAGGATGTTTGTGAATTCTTTGTGCCTTTTACAATTTTACTCGTGCCCATGCTTGTAAGTATCTTTTTTCTTAGAAAGATTTTTCACTTTGACATACTGTGCTGGAACAGCTGACATCATTTAATCTTGCGGGTGTGATCGGGGACCTGGAAGGGTTAAAAAGGAGATCAAGTGTCACCTTAGGGAGCTACTACAGTGAACTTGTTACTGACTCTGTGGGCTCACAGCATCTCCAGTTGAGATATTAGATCAGAAGAAGTTATGAATAAGAGTATGTTTAGATTCCAAAATCAAATCCCTGAGGGCTCCAACATGATGGAAATCATTTTGTTTTAGGGTGGATTTCCCTCTTTCAGGGGCCGGTGCTTGCTTGAGCAGCATGTTTATGTAGAGTCCTGGAGCAAACAGTCATGTACAGGAGACACATTCAGACAGTTGTTTCATCATTTAGGAGCTTATGGAGCTGAGTGTTGCGACCTCAGCATCTGTGTCATGCACGGCCCACTGTCGTCCAACGTGATGTAATTACGCAGGTTGTAGTCAAGTAATCATGCCAGCCTTTACCAGTCTTCTACACCCCATCGTGGCTTGATCCGTTGGCCCGCTGAGGTGCAGCTCCGCCAAGGCAGCTGGGGGTTAAGGGCTTTGCTCGAAGGCGCTTCAGTGGTGGTAACCAAGGGTTACTTTTTCACTTCCCCCACATGGATCAGGCCAATAACCTTTGAGTCCTGAGCTTGCTTCTTGCCTCTTTAGGCCACCAGCTTGAGATGAAGTGCATTGCTCTAGTGTGACTCGATGCTAATTGGAAATATGACAGCATTTATATCTCTGAAGAGGTTTAACAAACTGTTTGGCCTGTTTCCAAAAGCTCTTCTTTTTTATGCAAGTGACTCATGTTTGATATTCACCAGCAGCTTAGCCTGTTATGTGTTTGCTGTTGGGCTCCTATTGACCCCCTAAACTCACATACTGACCTGCGTATTGTGTATGCAGCTTCATTATTTGCTGAGAGACCCAGGGGAGTCCTGCGCTGGAATAATACTTCCTGGTTTTTATGTGTGTCAGTCTATTTCAGAATTGATTAAACACACACCTTTAGAAGAATGTTACTGACATTACTACACAATACAGTATTAAAATATCTTATTCAAAATGATTAACACAATTGGTTGATGACAAAGGACACATTAATATATACATGTGCTTTTAAGCATGATTAAATG
>JAOXYL010000105.1:8978056-8998972 GCA_028564955.1 Terapon puta
CCTGTTGGGAACGCTGTTTAGATGCATGCTGTCTATTCAGCAGGGGCTTACACTGGTGAATAGTGTTTTTTTTTTTTAGTAGTTTCAGATTGCCTTATGAGGAATCAACCACTTCTCTCTGAATCTGAACTGTTTCCTTTTCTTTTGCTCAGCTTTAGTGAAATGAAAAGCTTCTTGAATGCTAAAATGGCGCAGAATGATCATTGTACTTTGTCTGTATGGATTGATTCTGTGCTAATATAGTATATGTAGGTATTAAACCCTAAAATGTGAGCCACCTTTTTGGAAAGCATGCATATGTCTCAATTCTTTAGCACTTAATTTTATTACAAGCGGAAAGGGTTAATGCTGTGAGTCATAGCGGAACGGCTCTGGCCAGCTATGAAACCTCCACAGTCGCTCACCACAAACTAGAGCTGTTTCTCCTACAGCCAAACATTAGATACTTGGCCAAAAAGCACCACTTCATATTCACACATTATCTTCCCACTACCTCACAGAGGCAAACAAACATGATAGACTATAATTAAATTGTCATAGCAACATGGTGTAAAACATTTGAGCATTTGGAGAAGTGGTGGAAGGTTTCAGCCTGCTAATATTTCTCATATCTCACCCACACAGTGTAGGGAATACAGGTTTAATTATAGATTGATTTTGGCTGCCTTTCAGTTGTTGTGTACTTCCTCCACCAGCCGAGCAGTTTGCAATACCGTGCTTTGAAGTGACTGAAAAGGTGTCCTCTGTGAGTGACGGGAAAGCTTCGTGTGTGCAGGGTTTTGCTGATGCCGCACTGCTGTTTTGCCATTCTCACCACATCCTGGTCCTGCAGGTCTGAAACGAGATCCAGCAAAGACAGCATGACACGGTGCCATTGTAGTGTATGCGGGGTATCTGAAGTTGTCGATAGTATGATCAAAACTACAGAGAAAGCTGCACTGAAAATAGCAGAGCCCCTTTTTACATGGTCAATACACCTGTCCATCAACTTCCTGTGTTAGTTGGGTTTCACACCTTCTGTAGTCAGTGTGCAGGCGACACCCACATTTTTGCAGACAGAGCTGCAGTAAGACTTTGTTTTCAGTCGGGTTTTCGCTGACCTTTTTTGAACAGTTGCTCTCAGAATAGATAGCTCACCCATTATAAAGTTCACATTTTGGCAGAGCAAGAGTACAAGGTAATATTCTTGAATGTGCCGACTCCTCTTTAATGTTAATGTTAATCATTCATTCATAAGTAGCTAATGCATGCTTTTAAAAAGGAAAGGTCACATTTTTGGGTTTATCGCATTCATACATATACTACATTAGGATGTTTTGACTCAATGATAGAAAAAAAAATTGGCCTGGAGGTTTCTTTAGGGATAACTGTACCATGCCACCAGGAGCCATTATCTGAACCAGTGATGCAGGCATGGTGAAAGGTTTGGCTGACTTATAACTTGTTGGGGTTTGGTTTTTATCTAACCACTCGCTGTGGCTGTCTCTTCAAGCCTGCTGTGGATTAAAAACATTTTTTTTTTTTTGCGTATAACACTGAGCAGCACACGACCTGTCCCTGACATGTAGATATGCGTTCATATCATATTTGCAGGGTACAGGCGTGTTTCTTTAAAGAATGGCTCAGGCTTTTTTTAGGATCCCTGCAAATAGTGTCTGTGTCCTCCAGAACGATATTTAAGTTGTGCAAAATTCTTATGTTCGTTTTAATAAAAAGCAACAGAGTGGGAGTGACAGCGTGACTCTTTTCATTTGATGATTCAAATATTAAACTTGTGTCATTGATATTATATTTAGCATGGCTGTGCTGTATAAAAAATCAACAGCATGACTTCTTGTTTTATAAGCCTTGAAAGTTCCATGTTCTTTTATTAATAATGATTACGAGATGCACAGTTCTATAAGTGGCGTCACACTATTCCACTTTCTACAGATTAACACAGCAATGAGCCAGCAAAAGCAAAAGTCATTCAATACTTATAATCAGCTTATAAGCATGGTTTTATAGGAAGGAAACACACTAACTTTTAATAGACCTCAACACAATATGTTTTCTTTGTTTACATGAGGGTGCCTGTTTTTAAAGTTGCTTAGAATTTGCATGCACAGTAACTGAGCATTGTTAAAGAGAATCCAAAGATGCAGTTGCCAAATCAGCTAATTTGCTCACTTACTATTTGCGATATTAAAAACCTGATTATTGTCCAAAAATTAGATCGACTCTACTAAAATGAACTCTGTCTATCTTTGTCTGTTTTTGCCCTGTACACTACTGTGGGCTGACGTTACACCGCTGTTAGGAAGGTGTCATAAGGTTTCTGAAAACATTCAGCCAACTGGAGAGACGCAGCCTCACTGCCATTGATGAATGACCTTTCATCCCTAACAATGAGTCTGTGGTCAAGGAGAATACTACTTCTTCTAAGTGTGTGTCTGAATTTAGATGAATTACCTCCTGTGACAGTGTGCTGAGTTTGTTCCTGTTGGACAAAGTCCCAGTCATTGCTCCCATGGGTAGGTTTGATTTTGGCGAACACTCGAGGTAACAACATAACATCAGCGGCGCAGGTAACAACAGAAAAGTCCGCCACCTCGCAGATTTGACGATAACACAGTTGTAGTTGAGATTTGATGAGAGCGTCGGCATTCCACAGCACAAGTGTTGCTGGGGAGAAAAACAAGGGAATAAAGCTCGCAGCTACAATGGTGGCAGTGCTCATATCTGGACTTGGCCCCGCACTTCTAACCATGGATGTGTGGATAGATGACAGACACTGGCCCTTTTTCCTTGCGCAGGTCCACGGAGACCTGGCCTCCCTGTTCAGCCTGAGCTCAGCTCCGCTTAGCTCTGTTGGCTCGGTGCTCTGTGGACGCTCAGGCTGTGAGCGAGTGTTGCCTGAGAGCGTGACTGGCATGCTAGCGACTAGCGGCCCTGGCTACATAAAGCCATATTGATGTGCTTCCAAGATGCTGCCAAAGCTAGCAGATGACGCTAAGGCTGCCAAGGCAGTAGGTGGGGACAGATGCTACCTGTCCTCGCCCGCTCCCTCCAGCCAGATTGTTCCCAGTAACAAAGCAATAAACTTAATAGATCAGCATATCAGTTTTATAGCAACATTCATGCCGCAATTAGGGCAACGATTTACTGTTTAAAAGGAAGGGGGGAAAAAAAAACTCAATCAGGGCAGCTTGGTGAGCACTGATGCATCACAGGACTATATTCTCGGTTCTGAAACCTGGCCTCGGTTCTTCTGTGTGGTTTGCACGCTCTTTCTGCGTACGCTCAAGCCCCCCCCCCTTTGCATGCCATCCTCAGCTCAGATGCTCAGGTCAGACAAACAGGGAGCTCTAATTTGTCTGAATGGATGTGAGTGTTTCTCTAAGCCTCACAATGACTCACGTTCTTTACAATCCGCACAACACATGACACCCCTCCAGCCTCAGAGGACACATGAAAGCCCTCGTCGTTATCTTGTTTCCATCTCATGTTTGTGCCTGTCAACAGTTGTACGCCATTGAGCGTGTGTCTTTTTTTGTCTGAGATAAGTGACAAGTTTATCATCTGCGTTAGTATCTCAAGATAGCTCTCTCTCTAGGACTAAAACACGCTGCCTGAGGAACTGTTGAAATATAAGCGCACTTGCATAGGTTTGGGGACTGCTCCCTTAGATATATACATAAAGGAAAAACACAAGGCAAAAGTATAGAGTAGACACATTTTGCCTTTTGATTCTTGTGGCCTCATAGCTTCACTTTGTCCAACTATGAAAAGTTACTTTTATTCTGTATCCTAGGAACATTTTCGCTGAGACCCGAAGGTCTCACAGCGTCACCCACTGTTCGGTAGTTAGTTATCAATCTGCTTCCTCCTCTGCTGTAGCCCCCTCAAGCAGCACTGTGATGTTCCATTTTTTTTTTCCCTTTGCCTTTCACCCCCTTCCCATTTGCACCCTTCATATTCGTAGAGCAAAACTCCCGTGTAGCAGAACTTTTAGAAAAGGTTGAACGTTGACATTCTGCAAAATGTCAGAATTGCTCCTTGACCCGAGCTTTTGTCGGTTCTGCCGTCTGATTGGATTCCGGCTGCGTGCTGAGTTCACGGTGGGCTCACACTCAGACGGGAGGCCATTGGAGTACTAACAGATGCCATGGCAGCAAGGAGGGTGTTGATTGGTCATTAGAGAGGCCACACTCCTCCACTCACACTCCTGAGAGGACCCCAGGGTCTCACACTTTGTTTATCCCGCAACCCTTCTGCCTTTCTCTTTCGTCTCAGCCCCGCGACTTTGCTAAATTGGCTCTTTTACACAGAATCAGATATCACCCGAGTCGCCGTTGTCTTTTGTCTGTTTCCTCTGAAGCAAATTGAGGAAGTCTTCTAACTTCCCTGCCACGCTATGGTAATGGCCAAAGTGTGAGTGAACTTTGAGAAATCCCCACCCACTCAGTGTCCTCTGTGTGTCTATAGGATTATATTTGACCTTGAAGCCACCTCTCAGCAGCCAAACCACTTTTTTTTGTTTATTCATTTCTGCGTTCACAGTGGTTAGTGGATATTATTTGTAGCCGACTGTGTGTTATTGCCCTTGTTTTTAGCAAAACTCTTAATGACAAACTGAAGCATTAGATGCTTTGGTCTAAAATGCCCTGCTGTTATCAAGCAGTACATGACCGTTTGTATAACCTGGCTCAAGATCTGAACCGTATTAGAATTTCAATCACATGTGAATGGCTCAGGCTAGAAACTGACGGTAATTCTGTGTGTTTTTTCTTTTTTTAACTGGAATGTGTGTGAAAAGATGGTTTTAGTTTGTCATTCCAGCCAAAAACAGGATCTGCATCATTGACAAAACATTTGAAATTTAGTTGGAACAGTTACTAGTTACTCACAGTCAAGACAAAGATGATTGTTTGAGTCGACCAGCAATGAGCAGCAAACTGGACTCTCCCGTTAATAATGTTTTTTATTGCAGATTAATCCCATATTTTCCCTCTGTGCACTACATAATAATATACAAGACTGATTTGGATTTTTTTCTATTTAATTTATCCAGATGATGAAGTCGGCCAGCTAGCATTAATGCTCCTCTCAGTGCTCTACAGTCTTGTTCTTTTGTCCGTGTCTGGAGTCATTTGTAGCTCCCCGCTTGCAGTCACTCATCCATTCAGTAACTGTGTAGTGGCCTGCTGCTTACTGGGTTTAGTTCCAGCTCTTTTCTTTTTTAAAAGAGATGGGAGTAAGTGTTGTCCTCACGTTTCACTCTGGGCCTGTTTTGTTTCGTGGTGAGGCTCTAAAACTAAAAATATAAAAGTTTCGGTACTGTTTGAGGTGTCTCTTCTCTTCTGGACACAAGACATCTCACCAGGTGACTACTGAGTTAATTCAAGGTCAGAAGAATTGTTTTTTTTCTATTTCCAATGTCTATACTTTGGTTGTGACATACAAATTTATCTAAGCATTTTTACTTCTGATACGGGAAAATCCAATATTGCCTTCAAAGTGTAATGGAAATGAACTTGCATGTCGGTAGGGGTCAGGTCACTGAGACTTTTCAGGTGGTGCAATGTGACCTCGCAAGACTCATGTTTTCAAAAACGCACTTATTTCTCACCATCAGGACAGCTGTGAAGGAACTTCTCTGTTGTTTCTCCAGAGCAAAGAGAATTGTTGGCCACGGCATGAAGAACTGGGGCAAAATGGGGGGGGTGGCGGGGGGGAATGGAGGAAGACGGGGAGGTCAGATGATGGTTGGTATACTGATGGCATTAGTCTATAAGCTCAGAGGTGAGGTACTGTGGGGGTTGCTGGCTGAGCTTCACTACTCTCTGACGCAGTACTGAAACTCCAGGGGCAAACTCTTTTGTGTGTGTGGTAGCAGGCACATGTTTAAGAGTATAGTGTGTTTCGTGCACATACGACTGTATATTCGTGTGTGTGTGTGTGTGCGCGCGTGTGTGAGAGTGACTGTGCATGAGACACAGAAGCGGCGAGAGCTGCAGGAGGCTCATCTGAATTCACTAATGCTGCCAGACTGGGAGAACATGGAAAGACTTCTAGGCACTGACGCTCACAGGCTATTTTTAGACTTCCCCTTTCCACGGCAAAAAAGTGGGGTAAAGCAGGGACCCGATCAATGATTTAAAATGAGATGATTCTGATGAATGCAGAGGAGCTTCATCACGTTGCCCTCGCTAGCTGCCTCACAGCGTCGTCGTGCTGGTGGCTTGTTTTTAGCTTGTGTGTGCGCGTCTGTGTGTGCTGTACGTCTCAGTGCGATGGCAGATGAATTTATTCCCTTGTGACCACTCTTGAGTTATGCTCCGGAGAGCTGTGGGAATTTTCTATGTTTAAAAATAAAACGCCGTGAAGCAAAGGCTACCAGAATGTCCAGAATGAATTTTGCTTCCAAAACAAAAGATCCCAAATGATGACAATAGATGATCAGGAGTATATATGTTCACGCGCAGCAGATGGCACAAGCATGCGCAACAAAACGCGCATCTATGCCCCCCCCAAAACACACACACACACACACACACACACACGCACACACACACACACACACACACACACACACACACACACACACACACACACACAGAACCAATTATGTCGAGTCAAAGAACAATGATTGGCTGGTTCTTATGCATGTAATACCGATGTGGCCTAGTTTAGCCCACAAATGAGCAGGATTAGTGCAGCTCCTGCTTTTAATGTAGCTTTGGTGATGTCAATCTGCCCTAGTCTGGCAAATTGGATTCCATTTAAAGAAAAAAAAAAGCTGTGCTCAAAAATATGTTGACTTTTGTGACTGTCATCTCAAGCAGATTTTATGATGACAGCATTTTAACAGGATTTGGAGTTTCTCATGACTGTCATCCAGCCTGCCTCTCTTGTCATGCACAGCAGGAATGATAACCATAAATCTCATAAAGCTCCTTTGCTTATGAAGGGTTCCAGCCTTATTAAAGAAGACACTACTTTCTTGGAGATTTTCCTGTAAGAACCTTTGATTGAAATTGAGTTTAGTACAAATAAGCATGCACCCACTGTCTTCTTGTGGGTCACTGGTATGTCTTATTTGTATTGCATTGTTAGCAAATAACATATGATATAAAATGGTGAGTATTAATTTTGCAGAACAGCCTGAAGAGTCTGCCAAACCCAGTGTTAGATGAATGGAAGGAGCAGATGAAGGCAGAAATTGTTACAAAGGATGTAGTCTCAGTTTGCATTCTGTTCTCATGGGGATGCTGCCATGTAGATTGACGTAAAACGATCTAAAAAGACGAATGATGAAAAGACGGGAATGTGTTTTCCCTGGCAATTAAGGAAATCAACCTACTTATTGACACGATGCGAGAGTCGGTATCCTGACATGTAGCCCGTTGTCTTTCTTAGACCTTAATTTTGTGGCCAAGGCCAAATCCAAGTGAAGCAGAACTAGTAGTCCAGGCCTACTGTCTGCGCTGTCATTTCAGCTTCTGTCTTCACTATTTACATGTCAACAGCTATGCCCTTAGGCTATGTCTCTCCATCTAAGGCCGCTCCTATGTTGCCTAACACCACACAATTACTGTGAAGATGATGGCGTTTACATGCATGTTGTAGCCCTGCTGGCCCTTAATTTGGATCTTGGCCTATTTTTCCAAGACAAAATGTGGGTCAATCTCGATGTCTTTGTGAATGTCTGAGACCATTTATCATTCCAGATCATGTAATTCACCCACAAGGTCTATTGTTTTTGGACACACCTTCCAAACCTTCACGCAGACTGCTATTGTTGAGAACATTGCCTGAACGTGGAATCATTTCATTGATTATCTCGCTCCATTGGAGCTGGTTAAGATGAGTCTAGGAGTTGTATAAACATCAAATACCCCATTTCAGACTGACACAGTGATGCAGGATTACCCGGTGTCAGTGGTCAGAGTGAATAGGTTTATTCATCCGGGCTTTCAGACCTGCTTCTGACCAGGGTTTAACTGCTCTGGTGCTTTCACATCAAGTTATTTTTCTTTATGTAGCCCAAAACCCCAAATCTTCCTCAAAGGGCTTTACAATCTGTACAGCATATGACACCCTCTATTTTTTTATTTGGCATGAAAACTAATAGATATTGGTGTGAAGTAACAGCTCTTTTAGTTTAGTCTTTAAGTTCTGCTTTTTAAAATCTCGACTAAACACACTCAAATCTTTCAGTGTAAACACAGCAACAACCTGTCATAGAAATTAGTGGCAACAACTGCACAAACCAGAGTGACAAACCGACTCTTTATATTTGATTAATGTGGAAATATGTTGTCTATTTATTTATTAGTCTCTGACAGTAAATTAGTAGACAAAGATTTGGATGACTGATTTATTAAGCTGTCAAACATTCTGCAGCACCAGCTTCTCAAACGTGAGACTTTTTTCTAAAGATGTTTGTTGTTTGTTTGTTGTTCAAAACAAGCAATTTGAAGATGTCACCTTGGAAATGATGACAGGTAATTTTCACAGTCATCTGATATTTTATACACTATCGATTTGCCCAAAAAAAAAAAAAAGTTGGACACTAAAAATCATCCTCAGTTGCAGCTCTAATGACATATATTGTGTAAGTCATTAGTATAGCAGTGATCTCTATGAAAACTACAGTCGTAGATTTGGGGCCTGTGTGAAAGTGGATGACAAGAAATTAAAGCTGCAACAACAGTCTGACATTAATGCCAACTTGGGCTGGACCCTTTTATTAACCCACATCAAACACGGGTTTGAGTGTGTGTGTAGTTGTGCTGACATGTCTTCGCCTCGTCCCGTCTGCTGAATCACTTGTTGGCAAAGCCCACTTTTCCAAATCCTGTGAGAGTCAGAGAAAGCATGCTGATGAAGCAAAGTGAAATCATGATGCACTGTGAGTGTTAAGGACTTCAGTTCTCAACTTTTTCTGCTGAAGCTAGTAAAAATTTGGGCAAACGTGTGTGTGAACATTTTTGGTGGTTGGGTAGTGTCTGCCCAGTGTTTTTTCTGTCCATCAGCCCTGCAGAGCATTGAGACCCCCGTGACTGTGTTCGGGATTCGGCACCATTGTACGCTTTTAACAGATACAGATGTATTGTCATCCCCGTGGAAAGGCTGGCTGACTGGCTGTCTGACTGCCTGACTGAGAGCTGTCTGTCTGTCAGCCTTTGCATGTGAACTTCAAATCGCAGCTCGGCAGCACCAAGCATGTAGCCGCCAAAGGCAAGGCTTTGCACTGTCATCAGCGCCACGCAGCTGCCTCTGGGTGCTGTGCCATATGACATTAACTGAGATCGATCCTCTCCACACCTCAAGGAGCTGCTGTGCTGCACACAGTGTTTCCTCTGATGCTGCAACCACCACCTCAAAGACTAGAAAAGGAGCTCCCCCAAAGCACCTGTAATTGAGTGACAATGACCTGATCAGCAATGTTCCTAAATTTTCTAAGTTGTGCATCCGAAAACTATTTTTGTCAAGCTTTTCTGTCACATGAGACCACACAAAAAACATGGATCCATACTGTTTCAAAGCCTTTTTTTTGCAGTGTGTAAATGAGTGCAGCCACAACCAATACCCCATGGCCTGTCATAGTAACAAAGTCAGACTGTTTACTCAGTAGTTTCAGCGCACTTCATAGTAAAGTTAAAGCTTACTTCCCTTGTAGAGGAAGTAACACTCTTGGTTCAGGTTATCTTCATGTTTTTTTAAAGGCTTAATAGCTTAATAATAGAGTTATTAATTCACTGTGCTTATATAGTTGTTTTTTGACCGAGGCAGATGGTTGGACCATATGGAGAGAAGTATGTGATTATGTGAGGAAATGTTTGCTTTTTAAGCCAACCAGCCAACAACCAGAGATGGAATCATCACCGACAACCAGCGTCATCGCAGTCCAGACTCTGCGGGCTGCCCTGCCGTCTATTTAGAAATAAATATCTGGGTCACACCTCAGCTTCCCAGGTTCCACCTCAGATTTTAGGGCACATTACAGCACGCGATTTTATTATGTTGCGGCGGCCGATGCATCATACAGTGTGGAAAGAATTGGAGAGTAGTCTGTCTAGGGAGATACTGTTGTTTTTTTTTTCTTTTCTTTTTTAGCTTCGGAGGCTAACACCCCCCCCCCCGCACCGCCACCACCACCCCCCCAACAAACATGCTGTCTGTGTGTTGTGTTGAAGATGCAGTCATGCGGAGCCGGTGTTTGACATAATGTTGGACCAGTATGGAATCTGACTGGGAATATCAACGCTGATATGTGGTGATACACAGAGGCTGTCACAAAGGTTGCATCCATATGCTGTGGCACTCATTCGTGAAGCTGTGAAATTGGGTTGCATCCCAACTAGCCTGGAGACAGTATCGCTTTCACTTCTCTCTTTCCGTCTCTCTCTCTCTCTCTCTGCCTCTTCTCTCCCACTCTCTTTCTCCCTTTCTCGCTCTTTCTCTCTCTCCCAGCTCATCCCACTGAAGCATTTTTCTGGGAAGACGGAACAACTAATGTGGCATTAATAGGGTCACATCATCTCCAAGCAGCTCTTCCTTTCTTCTCCTTCCAGTGGCTGAGGCTGTTGTTTATCTTTTTCTGATGTAGCTGTAGAAATGGCTTAGAAATCCCCCAGGCCAGCATCTCTCACATGTGAAGCCTGCCAGTTGATTTTTTTTTTTGGCTGGTAAAGCAGGTTCTACCTTTAGAGATTGTTTTCTTTCTTGTTTTATTCAAATTCAAGCACTGGATTTCAAATGCATCTCCCCTTTGCAAATTTAGACCTATTTCCAGACCCAATCTAGACCAGTGTGATGATTGACTTTCTGAAGCCTTTTGTAAGAAATGTTATACCCTTTTTCTGTTAGAGTTTACATCTAAATACTAAAGATTCTTGATTCAATCTCATATCTGATAAGAGAGATCTGCTCTAATTGAATCCAGGTACTTTTTGACTAACCTTTAGGCTTTCACTGTTCCTGTTACTCCCCAGTCCTCATTTGTAACAACACGGTGTGACCAATCAGTATCAGTAAACCTAAGGAGCATATCATCGTTTAAGAAGTTTCTCTTTTCTCTAAACCTCTGCTCACTAAATCAGCATGAAATGTAATGCCATTTGCAGTGTGCAGTCTGAGACTTGATAGGCAAAAGGGGCGAGGAAAAAAAAAAGTTTTAAACGTCTGTGAGCGTGTTTTTATCCTTGCTGGCCTTTGAAAGATGCCAGTTAATCTGCTTACTCCTTTAATTGTGAGTGTTGGGGTTGGGCCTCCCCCCGGCCAGAATAAGGCTACTGATCCAGAAGTAAAACGATGACCACCACAGTTATTCCTTCCTTTAGGTTGTGCAGCCCCCCTCCAGTCTTCTTTAGCCACCCCTCGTCTCCTCCTCCTCCACCGTACCCTCCCTCTAAGGGGAGAAAGCTCCTTGTTCTGACAATAGACATTTTTTGCCATATGTTGGCTTGACATCTTCATCAGGTTCACAGCAGGTTACCTTAGTTAACTTTCACTCCACTGCCTGATGGGATTTTCTCCCTCTGTTTCTCCAATCGGCCCAGGCTCAAAGTCTAGACGGCCTCCGAGGCAGGGTCCCTCCAGCCCCGCGTCCACAATGGCCGTATTGTGGACGCTTAGTAGTGGTAGCTTCCTCCCGTTACAGCGAACAGGCTAGTGCTAAAACAATGCTTTTGTCCGAGGGCGTGCGAGGGGGGCCTAATCCACTACATACTGTGAAATAAATCTCTTGCAAAGATGAGAGAGCGAGCGAGAGAAACGGAGTGAATGAAATCATTGCCAAGGAGGTTAAGAGTGCAGCAGTTTAACCCCTGGCCAAGAAAGAGGGAGGAGAGGAGGCAAAGGGAGCGAGAGAAAGGAGGAACAAGGAGAGGCAGGCGCTACATCCCTTCATCTCCGGAGCACGGATGGAGGAGAGGGGCTGCCGGTGGCTTTCACAGCCTCTCTTCTCACCAGAGGAGCTGCTGTTCACCATATGGGATTTGGCCTCTCTTAACAAACAGGCCCCCTATTCACTCACAACACACATTCAGTCGCTCATGGAATAAGGTGGAAAGAAGTGCATTTTTTATGCCTTTAGAACACTGGATGGCCATGAGGGCTCTAAGTCTGCGTTTGATTCACATAGTATAGAGAATTATAAACTCGAGGCTTTCATCTAAATGTGTATTCACACTGGGTTTAGGGTTAGGTCTTTTTTTTTTCTGTCTGTTTACTGGAATCTCTCAGTTTTAAAGCCCGAGCCATGCATTCAGGCATATTATTGAGCAACTGAGGAGATCCTATAGAAGCAACATGGGTCTCTGCTCTGTGGCTGCACCTCATGTGCATAGTATGCTTTTTGCAGTAGTCTGCAAAGGCTATTTTTATATATGTTATGTCATTCAAAGCAAATACCTTCACCTTTTTTTTTTAAACTTTGGTGACAAAATGGCTTAAAGTTGAATAATAACTCACTGTGCAGCGCTGGGCAGTGTGAGGTTTCTGACACAGTGGTGTTATGCGCCAACTTTTTCTTTCAGCCAGCAGCATTAGGGCAGCATTAGGAATGACATCCTCTGCCAACAGCTTCTTTTTAGCCTACTTGGAAATCCCAAGAAGCGCAGATGCATGCCAAGATGTAGATGCCAGCATTTTTCATTTTTAGCCTACTTGGAAGCGCCAGCAGACGTAGATTTATGCAGAGAATAGAAGAAATAAGAGATGAAGGGGTAGGCTTGTTTCTCTCATGTTTCGGTGCACATATCGCGCTAATTTATTCTGTTTAATCCCTTCACGTTTAATGATCCACCTGAGTAGGTAGGGAGGAAGCGGTGTCAGTTGAGAGAGGCAGAGGTCTACCTCCCACTTCTCAACGATCCATCCACTCCTTCCTCACCTCATCCTTCCTCCTCCCACTCCTTCCCCGTTGCCCCGCTCTCAGTTCCCTGCACCCTTCACCTATTAACCCTCCTTTCTCCTTGCTCACTCCTTGCCTTTTAAAGACAGGTGTCTCAGGAATTGCCAAAACATTGATTTTTTTTTTTTTTTTTTTTTTTTTTTTTTACACCACCGACCACCACCACCCACTTTCTTTCCAGTATCTGTGTCACGGCTCAGGGGCTTCCCGCATGCTGCCCCCATAGCGACTGTTGGAGGTCAGCCACGCTTGAAGCCCTCAGAGATCAATAGACATGCTGCATGTACAGTAAATATTCACTCCTGAGCTTGCCATCTATCTGTAAACACGTCATACGCTTGTACGGTACACGGACACAGTCACGCGCACTTTGCAAACGCGGACCACTGGTCACTCCTCAAGCTCGTCGTCACTTTCGCCCACCGCCATTTCCCGGGGTGCAAATGGAGGAATCTAACTCTGGATAGGTGATTTCAATTCAATTCTCACCCACTGGATCTGTTTACGCTCCACTGGGGTGAAATATGCTATAGGTTGTTTTCCCCTTGTCACTCAAACTGCCACTGGTGTCGCATCAAACGGACTGTTTTTATACTGTTTGCAACAGCTCTCAGTAGATTTAGTCAACTGCTGGAAATATAATAAACACATTTAGTGTCCTTCTGCATTTTTGGCTCCAGGTGATGTCAAACAAATTCGATACAGTGTGCGGGCGGTGCTGACAGAGCACGGCTTGAAAGACAGGTGTGTGGACAAACAGGTATCAGGCCGTACAGGCGGATGTAAGAAAGAGCAGGAAGTGGTTGATTACCATCAGCAATAATTAGTCCAGTCAAAGAGCAGAAGCTGCTTTGTGTCTTTTCTTATAAGGCAAAGACGCGTTTCTTTTTTGGGTTGTGTGTGTTTTCTGCTGGTGTCCTCCAGAAGCCCCCCGTGCCTCTAACTTTGTCATTTTGCATTGTAACTGACTGCTACCATTGTCTGTTGCATGCAAAAAGTGTTTTACGACCTTGTGAGCAAGCCAAAGCCTTTACACAACGCGCTTGTAAAACCCACAGTCTGTGTTTTTTTGAAAAATGCAAGAACCAAATCCGCAGAGGCTGCAGACAGATATTTGTGGCAGTCCAGAATCCCTGCCTTGCAAATCAAGTAATGAAAATTTTTGATGACATTTAAACAAGAGAAAATTACGAGCATGTCATTTGCACCTCAAATATTTTTTTATGTGCTGAAAAGAAAATGGCTTAGTTCAGGCTTCACAATGGTAAATGTATTGTCATATTTTTTTGGACTGTGTGTGTGTGTGTGTGTGTGTGTGTGTGTGTGTGTGTGTCTTTTTGAAGATGGGGAGGGTGGATTAACCGGTGCAGGATCTGTCATGGTGACATTTGTGTCCCTTGGCGGAGCAGCAGGGGTCCTCTTCACCTCTGTAACCTTCAACTTTCAGCCTTAACCCCCTTCAGGCCCCCCTCTTGCGTCCACCACACGCCCAGCACGTCCGAAGGGAGGGGTGTGCAAACGCAAGAGAGTGAGGAAAAATAGAAAAAGGGGGTGCAGGAGTGAAGAGGACAGAGAGCTGTAGGGGAGGGCGAGAGGAAGAGAAAGAGGTTTTGGAAGAAAAGGGGAAAAAAACAAGAAGAAGAGGCGAGCAAAGGAAAGGGAGAGAGAGAGGGAGGCGAGAAGGAGGACTGGAAGCAAGACAGAAAGGGGGGGTAATATATGTCATAGAATATGTAAAAGAAAAAACAGTGGAAAAGAGAAGCAAGAGGCAAAATGATTGGCAGAAAGATGTGGAGATGGAGCAGAACAGAAAGAACAAGAGCCTGTAGGATAGAAAGGAAAGTGCACGCGGGATGCAGGAGAGGAAAGAGGAGGGATGAGCGATAAAGGAAGGTTTTTGGTTGTGCTCTGAAGTTCCCACATGTCCTTGGCCGTACGAGAAAAGTATTTCTGCTTGTCGCTACATCTCACCGTTTTCTGCCTCCTGTGCTCTCTCTATTCAAACCTCTCGTTTGCTCCACGCCACCCCTCGCTGATGTTTTGGAAAAAGGAGTACTTATTTGAAGTTCATCTGGTCATGTGACATAATCTTATATCTGTCTACTCTCTCTCATAGAGCTCATAGAGAATTTGTGTTTTACTAACCCTTAAATATTCATTTTATAGAAATATGAAACCTAGTCTAGCTGCAAATCCTCAGTTTAACCAGTAAACAATAGATTAAGAACTTTTGGGATGATGGAGTAGACTGTTATTATTTTTCTGTTGCTTGACAAAGCATTGCTTTTTTTGTTAGCTCAGTTCTTAGTTCCACCTTTTTTTCTCAGCCTTTATTTAGTATCTTGTGATCTCACTATGTCAGAGAAGCAAGTGGTAAATACTTTATTAGAGCAGCCACTCTTAAATGTGGGGCATTAAACTATTCATTTGGGGATTTTAAAAGCTTGGTGTCGTAATCGTTGGTGCAAGAGATGAATTAAAGTCTACAAAAACAAACGATTGCATTTACAGAAAACACAGCCACATACTTGCATACTACTTATAGTTTCTGCTGTGTCGAACAGCAGATGTTTTAGCCTGTCGTTGCAGGGAAAGCACGGGTGTTATCAATAACATTAAAAATGACTGCACCCCACCTAGATGTCCCAGTTCTCGGGTGTTGTTCACGCCAGCTCACTGTCCTGGTTTACTTGGACACTTGATGGACTTAAGCCGTCGTTGATAATTGCCTTCACATGTGCTTTTCCTGTAAGTCAAAGTATGAAAAAAAAGTCTGTTCTGTTGCAGCTGCTATCATTCGCACTCCTCCTGTCTGTACTGTCAAACCTTCCCCTGTATTTTCATACCTATACACACCTGGCTAATCACTACACAAAGTAGGCAGGGCTGCCAAAAGCTCCAAACATTGCACTCCGCCTACCCCTTTTTCTTCTGTAACTCCCGTCCTTTTTCCTCTGTCCTGTATCACACACCAGCAGCAGTTCCCATCCGCTCACCCAGTAAATCAGCATAAAATAGCCCTAACTGTGGCAGATCATAGGGAAGGGGAAGGGGGGAGGTATCGGAGTTAGAGTGTAGAGCTTTGAGCTTTACTGCCCTTTTTTTTCCCCCCTTTCTGTGTCGCTCTTTTCAAGATGGGGCCCATGAAATTATCCAATAGGATTATGTAAGGCATGATGGCTTCTGCTGCGTCCTGTCATCCGTTTGTCCATTGTGTGTCTCTCTCTCACTTTTAGGCAGCCTGGTGTGTCAGCCATGAAGCTACACGCCACATTGTGTGTTATTGCGTTTCCTCTTTACTGAAGTGATGGTCATCTCCTCCAGCTTCATAAGTGTCTACATCTTCTATCTTTTCATGGGCACATGTACAGGGCAGGATCAGGCTCAAATATAACCTTATTAAAATGCTCATACATCACATAGTTGACTTCGTTAACCTCATTGTTTATACCTGTTGAACTCGCCCTTATTTATTTTTTTCTGACTGATGTATTTATGTTATGAGAAAGATGTTCCCAGATTCACTTTTTATTGGGGGCAGTTTTCTTGAGGCGGAGGTTGGGGTGTGTGTGTGTGTGTGTGTGTGTTGATGAGCCTGTAGGCCTTTTGTATGTCCATAACGGTGAACCTGGCGTGCGAGAGCTCGTCTCCTCCATCCCTCGCTGTGCCTGCTGAGGTCACGGGGTGACCTTGGAGCTGTGGAAGCCGTGTTTACCAGAGCCCCCTGTGTCCAGGCTGTGGCTGCTTCCTTTCAAACGCATGGTATAAGCCGGTGAGAAGTAAGGCTCGTGTTTCAGTTTGGAGGTTAGCTTAAAGAGAGCTGCAAACATGGTGCACGTGTGACATGAAGGCAACAACAGTCGCTGGCAGCTTATAAAGGGAAATGAAGTGGTTATTTTGTGCAGTTTGGTACGTTTGCCAACACCATCTTTGATTAACAATGTCTAGCTTCACTACTGCAACATCAAACTATCAGTACTGAGAGAGTAATGCTGAAGTATTTGTCTTTATTGCTCATGTGAAATCTTGATAAGTTGGTCTATATAAATCCTGATTGTCTTTAAGGCTTTCTCATTAAATACGAATGAACATCAAGGTTGTGTAGGACTGCAAATCATTGTAATTTTACTGTTTATTAACCCTTGCTTCAGTCCCATTTGATTAATCAATTAGTATATAAAATGTCAGAAAGAATTCAGGTTGATGAGCTAAAGTTCTGTCTGTGCACTCAATGACTGACTTGACTGTGAATCAATAACATCGCAAGTGATTAGTTCCCTAATCTCTCAAATCGAATGTTATTTACTGAATTTAAAAAAAGAAAACAAAACATCTCTTCAGTAATCAACCTTTTAGCTCAGGTTTGACACTCCTCCAGCAAACAGCCAGGCTTGTATCAATGTAGGAATAATTAAGCAAATGAACTAGAGTGTGTGTTGATATGACTTTCTTAAATGTGCATGATTTGGTGTATAATATAAGCTATCATATCTACACTGAGAGTATAGATTAGCATATTTACAGCACATACTGCCTAGACTCTCTCTCTCTCTTGTCTTTCACTGTGTGCTGCTCTGTGTGTGTGTGTGTGCGTGTAAGCGAGTATATAAGTGTGAGAGCCCGTGTGTGTGCGTCTGTGTGTGTTTGTGTGTGTGCGTGCGTGCACGGACTCGCAGCAGCCACCCTTGCCCCCACCCCTCTCATTAATATGTATGTGTTCTGAGGCAGCTAGCGAAGACGGTGTGTTTCTCACCCGCTGATTAATGCTGTCTGTCAATTACCTCTAGATCCAACCGTGCTGTGGAGCTTCCCCCAGGACCACACAGACCAGGTTGGAACACACTCTGCTTTTTCATTCCTCGCTCTCTCTGTCTCTCTCTCCCCCAAATCTCTCTCTCTCTCTTACTCGTTCACTGTTACAGACAACCTCTACCTCCTCTTCCTTCTCCTCTCCTGTCTCCCTTCCTTGCCTAATGCCCTCACTCACCCTGCCATCCTGTGGTAACCTCCCCCAGCACCTACCACCACCACCACCACCACCACCACCGCTCTCCTCCTCATCCCTATCAGTGCTTCCTCTCACTCTCTCTCTCTCTCTCTCCTCCTCCTTCTCCTCCACTCCTCTGTCTCATTGTACGTCTGTTGCTGGTAATGAAAAGCAGTGAGCAGGTCTTCAATAACCGACGAATCAGTAATTATCATGCAACCGTGACAGGAATGCACACCTCTGTTTTCTCTCTCTCTCTCTCTCTCTCTCTCTCTCTCTCTCTCTCTCATTGTGCTACTGTGTCTGCTTCCTATTGTTTCACATTTACACCATTATTGAGTTCATTTTCAATCTCAATACACACCTCAGTATCACCCACTGGTCTGTATTCTACAAGACTCACATTTCACCGGACACAGTGAAAAGAATGATTCCAGTACATTATCCTTTGGCACAATCTGCATCCAATTTAGTATCTTTGTGGTTTCTGTTGATCATAATTACACTCAGAAGTAGCTGTGATCCAGCAACATGGAAACAATTTAATAACAAAATCTGACGGGGCAAGAAAGACGAGCAGACCTTATATCACAGGCTGTAAACAAATCAACAGATTCAACAGGACAGATAAACCACTTGATAGAAATAAAACTGAAAGGAAGTGTAAACAAATTTATGCTGTACTCCCTTATTGCACAACTTGTGTGTGTGTGTGTGCACACCTATGTAGTATAGGTAAGTCAAAGTTTAAACAGGAAGTCTGTTGATTATAGTTTATAACACACAGTTTGCTTAATATTTTACAGTTCACTCTT
This sequence comes from Terapon puta, assembly GCA_028564955.1. Classification (NCBI taxonomy): domain Eukaryota; kingdom Metazoa; phylum Chordata; class Actinopteri; order Centrarchiformes; family Terapontidae; genus Terapon; species Terapon puta. Next base: position 8,996,763 of record JAOXYL010000105.1, read on the forward strand.
TCACCAGGGATGCACAGGTTCAGTGTCGTCAAGGCCAATACTGACCCTGTGAAGGGCATTGGCCTTGAGCATATGATCTACGTTAAATACAGTCTATTTCCTAATAAAATAAGATTCATCTTCTCTGCTATCACTAAGATTTATTCAGTCATGACGGTCTACCAACTCGGTTTTTAGCACTCAGGCAGCCCCTGGACTTGGATGTTACCGTCTTAAATGAAAGTGATTCCATTAATCTCCACACATTAGAAAAAGAGGGAAATCAGTATAAGTTGTATGTATCAAAGTTACTTTCAGGAGAAAAGTTTGATTTGTGCATCACTGTTATTTTTCCTTGGCTGCTCTGTAGGCCTGTTGTCAAAATGCTTTTAAATTAAATGTTTCTTGCCCCATCTGACTTATTTTTTTGTGATGTCACAACAATTAACTAGGTGCGCACAATGTTTTTTTGTTTTTTTACAGATAGAAATCATTGCCAAAGCTACAAAACCCAGTTGTCATAAACCCAAATTATCCTTTAAGCCAATCATATATCTCATCAGCTGTCTCAAGGGGACAACCCACACACACACGCACAAAAAAAAAAAAAACAATCTTCAGAATAATTTGAAGTGATTTAGTATCTCTTTTATTTAAAAGCTTTGCTCTTTGCCCTTAGAAAAATGCACCACCTCAGCGGGGTGTCTTTGTTATTTCTCTCTGGCTTCACCTTCAAAGAACGACAGTCTATATCCAACTTGATCAAAACGAATACACAGCCTGCAATAAAATGTGTATTAATCTCTATGTCGTGCACATCCCTCTGTAAGTAGATTAGGTTGAGTCAGCCTCCTGTTGTTGCTCCGACTTGTGATGACTGCTGCTGTGGCCTCTCGGGCAGTTTGTGTGTGATTTCATTTTTTTTTTTATTGTGCCCACCATCAGTTAGTCTGTGAATAACAGAAGACAGAGATTTGACAGTAAAAAAAAAAAACAACACACGTAACACATTGTTTAAAAAAAAGTGGCCACAGCACAAAACAGATCCTGGAGCAAATCACTGGACAGATGACTGCGCCGGCCCCTCAGTGGACTGAGGCAAAAAATGGAAGGGAAGAAGGAAAAAAAATCTAGAGAGAAAAGACAACAATATGTGCGTAGGCTAACTATCTCTCAACACAGCAGCCAAGCCAGTGTGAGTTTAAACAGCTCTCCTGCCTCTCTGATCCACTTTGAGGAATAAACGGGCTTGTAGAAAGATGCTTCAGGCGATGTCTGCCTGCCCCACAAGAACCAGAGCGTGCTATCAGAGTAAGAGGTAGAGGGAGTGAGGGAACGAGAGTGTGAGCAAGAAATTACACACTGACAGAGCGAGCACAGGAAATGGAAGTGAGGGGAAAGGGAGTTTTTTTTTTTTTTTTAAAAGAGCAACTGAATCCAAAAGAAAAAAAAGCAGTGTAAACATAGCGTATGTGTTGACATGCGCCTGTCTCATCCTTCTTCTCCAACATGTCTCTGTTTTTAGCCACCACCACCACCCCGCAACATTACTTTTCTTTCATTCTGTTGTCCACCAGATCGTTTGTGTGGATAAGATGGCCCTTAAGATGGCTAGTTAGCGTGCTGTGTACAGAGGGATTGGCCCTTTCCCCTGTATACATAAAGGCTGTATTCACGGGCCTCATTACCAGGATTAGGGCTCCTTTCCTCCTTTGTGGGGCTGAAGGCTGGAGTCCTCTGTAGCCACAGTCTCTGTCTCTTTCTGTGGCCCGAGCTGGCCAGCATATGGCAGCAGCAGCCAACAGTCTCCACTGAGGGGCTCAGGGCTCAGAGCAAGGCCCCCTTTTGTTTAGGCCGTTATTGTTGCTCAGCGTAATGACATTTGTAGGCCGTAGGATCGGGGTGGAGGGGTTAGTCTACCCCAGGGGAGAAGGCGAAAGAGAGAGAGAGTTAGACAGAAAGAGGGAGAAAGGGAAGGAGGGGGAGAGGCAAAGACATGTAGACAGACAGGAGTGTGGATTATGGAAATATGAATTGATTTTTTTTTCTGTGCTGTGGTAGAATAGAAAGCTCAAAGGAGAACAGACTGCAGGCTGGCTGGCACGCCGGGGTGGTGCTGGGGAAATGTGAAGTGAGAGGCGCTTGCTCCTGCTTTCTCTCTCTCTCTCTCTCTCTCTCTCTCTCTCTCTCTCTCTCTCTCTCTCTCTCTCTCTCTCTCTCTCTCTCCCTCT
>JAOXYL010000105.1:8999072-9011572 GCA_028564955.1 Terapon puta
TCTCTCTCTCTCTCTCTCTCTCTCTCTCTCTCTCTCTCTCTCTCTCTCTCTCTCTCTCTCTCTCTCTCTCTCCTCCTGCTCCCCCTATTCCTCCCTCAGCCCCTGAGACTCCTGATGCCCTGGTCATCCACAGATGCCACTTGGATAGAGAGGGAGAGATTGAAGAGAGAGAGAGAGAGAGAGGGAGGGCAAGAGAGTGGTGGCTAAAGCATATATTTGAATCGCAAGAAGGGCTTTTTTTTGCAAATGAAGCAGACAGATGGAAATCTGTCCGTTTCCTCTCAGATCTCATCCCAAAGTTGTGGAAAAAAACACAGCAGACAGAATACACACACACGCTTGCGGTATCACACATCATGCACACACACACACACGCACATGCACGCACTCACACACACACACACACATACACACGCACACACTCACTCACTCACACAGAGCCAGTTAATTCTAGGTAACCGCAGTGTGGTGTATAGAAGGCCCACTCCTCTGTGGAGAACAGAGGATAATATGATAAACACTCAGCAAGTCCCACAAACAGACGGCCATTTGAAATCTTATAGAGACTGAGAGCAGCTCTACACTGTTTAAAAATGGTAAGTTACCCACGCGGATACACCCTTTACCAACATTAAAAGCAAAAACATATTTTTAAGGTTGAAAGGCTCCAAGACTTGTCTTTTGAGTTTAATTAAATAATTAATACTATTTAATTAATTTAATATTATTTATTCAGTATTGTTTTTTAAAATACATCTGTCTTTGTCTCTCTGGTGATTTATTGAGTAGATTTTGACTGTCAAATGTCATTTCTATGCATTTGTCTCTCACAGCTGTCAGCCCATTCGGACTTCTATCGTAAAAGAAATGAGTACTCAAGTCTAATGTAAATCATTCGTCATTTAGTCGAACCCTTGAAAAATATAGACTCTTTTAGATTAGGTGTCACTCTCTCAGATCTAGTCTATTTTCTACCCAACTTCCTTCCTGGAAGTTTGATATGTTTGAGAGTTTGTTTCTTGTCATTTGAACTGACTAGATACTAATTTGTCTGTCATTTTTATCAGGTATTCATTGATGCTTATAATGGAGAAGGTAACAAAGGCATTATAGGAAAAATATACTTGAGTGTCACCTTGATGACCAAAAACAAACTATGTGTAATACATGAGAAGGTGTGGCTGCAATCCCATTAAACTCTTATACTTTTACTAGTTCCTTTATCTGTAGATATACAGTATGTGTTGGGGAAAAGAGCTGTTTTTGTTGTTGTTTTTTTAACCCCTAAGCAGAACTATCTATATATCTATGATAATAATAAAATATTAACTGTGGCTCAATACTCCTATTTGTGCTTCCCTTTAAGTTTCAGAGATATTCTCTAAAAGGTTTGTGTGAAAGTGATATCTACCACTTTGAGATCTTTTATGGCTGTAAATAAAAAAACGAGTTCCAAATGCTGGCTTTAGCTGGTCACTTGTCATATTGTAGTAACACCTCTCGTTCTCTCTCCACAGTGTTTTCTTGCATTTTTCCCTTGCAGTTTAGATGTAGCTTTCCCAAGTTTTCCCCAGCACTCGTGTGCATACACAGAGATGTCTTTGTATTTGCTTCCTTGGCATATCAGCGTTATGCATCATTCTGGTTCGACCTCTTGGTGCTCCTGTTTATCTTTTCCCTATTTTTCACTCTTTCAGTCCTGTCTTTTTCTTTTTCCATCTTCATTACCTACTTTATGTCCACCTTTCTTTTTTTCATTTTTGCAGTAGCACTCCATCTCCTCTGGCCCATCAGATTTTTCTCTCCTTGCCCGTTCATCAGCCTTTTTGTTTCCAAACAGCTCAGCTCATATATCTCCTCAAAGCGATGTTGCAGGAAATTACAAATTACACATAAACCACTTTTTCTGCCAGCCTGGTTGCAGCATAATGTCCAGAGAGAAATAAAGGAAATATTGAATTATGAATAGATATTACTGCAAGGCCTTCTCTCAGCTGTGAAGTGAAGTTGATGTTAACTCTCTGTGGCCATTCCACACATTTTAATGGGGAACCTTTGATCTCACCCGCTGCATACTTCATGGAGTTGACCATATAACATGCTGTTTTTCATTTATGCCAAGGCTACAGTAGGTGTGATTCGATGCTAAAAGGAAATGTCTCTGCTTTGATATGAACTTATACATTGCTATGTATAATCAATCTGCGGTATTTATTGCACACCAAGACTTGTGTTGTGAAAAATGTAGTAATGTACTTTCTCCCTCTACGTGAGTAATTTTCTTGCGACTTCCTACATTTCCCAGAAGGCCATCTTTATAAGCTTGTTGCATTTGGAACATGTAGGTGGTGAAGAGAGCAGTCGCTGGAGCAAAGAAATAGTTTTCCCACTTGAGAAAAACTGAGTCACCGACCTTATTTGAAACATATCATGTATTGATGCCTTTTTTCCACTAATTAGCTCAAGTGGAGTAAGTGGTATCTTTGCTGTGTCGACAATTGATGAGATTTTCTTGCATAATTGTTCTAATTTGGTGCAAGACAAGGAGCTTAGAAAAAATAGCTCTTGCCTTGTGGTTCAGTTGGACTGACACCAATACCCGATGTTTACAGCAGGTGTTCTTCAGGTTGTAAAAATATTTCCTTGTGTGACACTTCACTGTAGAGCAGAGCGGTCAGAGCCTCGACTTAATTACATGTCATTGGCTTTTGGCAAATTAGATATAGCAATTAGATAAGTACAGCAACAGACTACAAAACGTACTGGACATTCTACCTGTGGCTGTGTGTTTTTAACAGTTTTAAATATTTTCTGGCATGATTTTATTCCTCTCCCTTTTCTGAATCTGCTTCTCAAATGTATGTGATGTGTCCATTTAGTTTTAACCACCGTCAAGTTTTATAAGATGTTATGACTTCAGACTTGACTTATTTTCTGTTCACGTAGTCCTATATATATCCATCTCTGTTCAGAAGCTCACTGTGTCATCAGCCAGACAGGGGGAGAGGGAGGGACAGACAAAGTGCGAGGGAAGAGGAAAGGCAGCGGGTCTCTCGAGGCTTCAAACCTCTGCAACTCCGAGTGCTGCTCTGACACTGTGCTCCATCAGGACAGGCTGCCTGACGTGTGTGATTGGTGGCCACAGCTCTGGACCTTGAGTCCTGGGTGGGGAAGGCTGGAAGGGGGCTCTTTGGGAAAGAGTTTGATGGGGTCTGCGAGGTTGCAGTGGTTGGTGGACGTGATTGGTGGCTCCGGCCCTGAGGGAGCCGAGGGTTGACCCTGAGGAGAGGAGGAGATAGCGGGTGAGAGGTAGTGTGGAGGGTCAGAGACGCTAACTTGAAGACAATGATATGTGTCTCCCGGTTGAGTGATAATATAGAAAAGTAAGTCATACAGGAGAGGATATAAAAAAAAAAAAAAATGGATGGAGAAATGAAAATAGATGAGTTTAAAAGGAGACATATGACTAAAAAATTGTAACAGGGAGAGTTGGAAGGAGGTGAAAAGGAGGGTTAAGGAGGGAGAAAGATGAAGGCAAGGTGAGAGGCGTGTGGAATGACAAAATGAAAAAGAAAATGATGGTGGACCGTGAAAAGCGGATAGGGGAGTTGGTAGCATGAAAGTTATGCAATGTTGTGTTTGCAGGAGTCCAAAAATGTACTTTTTTATGTGAAGCATACATGGCCTCAGGGTTTACAAACCCAACATAAAATGTTGTCCTCACTCCAATGATAAGGTTGTGAGAGGCAGACTTGTTTCGATGTGAAACACCACCACAATCACACAATAACACGCCACACGGTAAAGCTTGTGTCGGCTCAGTGCGGTTGGCAGAGGAATGCGTCGGACGGTTGATAGTGGAGGAGACGATGCTGGAGAGAAAAGTACAGCGCCTCCGTCAGACCACGGCCTTTTCACAGGGACAACGCCAACTTCCCTGCCTCTCCTCCAAAAAGATGGGAGACAGAAAAGTGGTAATGTTTTGTGGCGAGCTGTTGAGCATGAGCACATTTTGTCAGCTCTTTTTGGTGACGCTACAGCCAGTTATTGTGAAGCTGTAACAGCGAGGCACAACGTGTGGGGAAACTGAGAGATGAAAAAGATGGAAATTCCTTCCTTTTTTTTGTGTTCGTGTGTTTTTTGTGTGTGCATGGAGAGGTATAGGCCTAAGTGTGTGCGTGCATGTATTTGTGTGATGTCTCAGCGTGTCACAGGGTCTCGTCTTTCCCGTTCACTGCACCCTGACAGCAGTGTCAAACAAGGCCTCATATGATCTGTGTATGTCTTTGAGAATGCTTGTGTGTATGTGTCTGGGTTGATAGTGTTTTTATTCTCCTTTCTAACCCCTTTCACCTCAGATCCCCCGGGTGTTCCAGGGTCCTGCCTAATGGACAGTCTCGCCCCGCTAAGCTGGCCTTTGGCTCGGGCACTGAGCCGGACGCCTAACTAGGGCCCTTTGTTGCTCATGGGTCCTGATTGCGCTGACCTCTGGGCTGGCTTCCTGGGAGATTCAGGGTGGCGGAGAGGGAAGAAGAGTAGAGCAGGGGAAGTGTTTTTACGCCCCGCTGCTCACATCTCGCCAGCATCACCAGTGACTGGCCAGAAGAAAGCGGCGGTGTGTTATGGCAGCAGAGTTAAGAGCTGTTGGCTCCTTTCGTCTCCCAGGCTGCAGGTGGACGACAGTGGATGCAGCAACAGATGTATGGAGATGCTGTGTTGTGTTCAAGTTTGGCTGGTGTTTTGTGCAGTAAAGTGCGGTGGAGTCCAGGCGACTGTTCTGCAGATAAAAGTCACTGCTTGGTTGTCAGATTTTCAACATACAAGTATGTAAGCACCGTCGTGGTCTGCTTGAAACTGTTTTTACACACAAGGCCACAGGAGGGGAACAGAGATTTTAGAATAGGGAACAGAGAGATTGTTAGTCATGTGGTAAAGCATTGTTCCACCTTGTTTTGTTTCATAATGAGATCTTGAATTTCTTGATCCGTTCATCAGAGCTCCATGTTGGGTTTGACGTGCAAACTGGCTATGTGTAATGCATGTTCTCCAAAATGGTTTTTGAAGGCTGCCAAACTCAAACCTCAGTATTGTAGCTGCTGTCGCAGAGGAAGAAGGAGTTCATCTGCGCTTGGAAACAGGTTGTCCCTGTCAACCAGGAAACTCCTATTTACAGTATCAGATGCCAGCCTTACCCCAACCACATGCTGCTGTTGCCAACAGAGCTATCACACACCTAACGATGTGCCTTAATTGGCGTGCATTTTTCCTTTACTGCACTACCCAATACGTGGCACAGCCAGCAGCCACCAGCCAGTGACAGAGATAGAGGCGATGGCAGAACAAATGCGGTGTTGTGTGAAGGGAGAGAGAGGGATGGAGAGAGGGAGGGAAAGAAAGAGGAAGAGGAGGGTGCAGCGATGACCTGACCCTCTCTGCTAGATTCCTTGTACATCTGTCAATAAGACATCCACAGCCAAATGTTTAGGAGCCAGTGTTGTACGGCTGCTCCCCTGCCGAGCTTCAATGTATACATTCTTTGTGTGTGTGTGTGTGTGTGTGTGTGTGTGTGTGTGTGTGTGTGTGAGAGAGAGAGTAAGAGAGAGATAGAGAGGGCATATGTGTGTGTGAGTGTGTGTGAGTGTGTGTGATGCCATGTGTTAGAGGCAGGCCCACATCAGGGTTCATACAGTCGAGTTAAGCCCAGTGGGAGCTGAAAGCTTAAAGAAGGAAATCCCCCCCCGGCTGCTTGGTGCACACACACACACACACACACACACACATGCGCACACGGACACGCACACTCTCTCTTTCTATCCCTCTCCCTCTCCTCCTGGCACGTCATTAATGAAGCCCATGCTTGTATGTTTGGGGCATATGCAGCTCTCTTGGCCCAATGCTACAACTGTGTGTGTTTGTCTTTGTGTGTGCGTGTGAGTGCACGTGAGTGTGTGTGTGTTAGGGAGTGAGACATCTCCCCCTATCACATGGTAATGTATTCAGTGGAAGATCTCTGCAGAGGCATAATACTGCCGCTCTCCCCTGTCTGAGCCCATCTGTGATATGTAGAAAGGACATCAGCAGGACAGGTTATTAGCACTGGAATAATGCACACTGTTATTGTTGACGCCACATTCTTATTCTCCAGGCAATATGCCCCCTCACCCCATAACATAAATACATCCATTGTGGAAAAAGCAAAGCAGGAAATAAATGAGTACAATACAGTGAATGCCATGTATACTACCCCACTGGAACGTTGTTATATAGAGGTGACTCATTAACAGCTGATGGACGTGGATTGAGTTTGGGGCTGGACAGAGGGCAGTTTAGGGGCCATCGTCCCTCTTGTTAACCCAAATGATTGAATTCATCCCACCTATGCAATAAAGAGGAGCAATAATAAGGAATTTAAGCAACATTTTTGTTCCCCTTATGAACTTGAGCAGGGACAACTCTGAGGCTAAATTCAATGGCTTCTGTGTTGCTAATTTTCTAGATTTTTTTTTTCATTCAAGAGGGTGGTACAAGGTGTTGAGGCTGGTGGGAAATTTGTGCTGTCGTGATTTCACAGGAGAGCCAAACTATAGGCTTTATTTTGTCTTTGCTATAGGTATCTGTGATGTCCTTAAGGGTCTAGGAGTGCAAAGCTGGTAATGACAAATATTTTCAGAGAACAGGGTTTCTTCTTGCCATAGAGGTGGTGCATACACATATGAATATAAGAACACATACATATCTGTCAGGTGTTGGCAAGTGCTGGAGGAGGGCAGAAGATCAATCTGCCACCTCCAACACCTTCTGGAGAAGAATTCTGGTAACACAGGACTGTTGTTAACCAAAATAACCTCCCTTAACACAGGCAGTGTGCAGCAGAGGGGTCACTGCGAACGGAGGGAGGGGATTAAAAAAAAAAAAATCCGGAGAGACAAAACTCCCTGTTTCCCCCATTTCCTTCTCCTATCAGCCTGGGCAGAGTGAACAAGAATGTGAAAATGTAACGCCCCCGTGTCAATTTGAAAGTGCACCTCATCGGCTCATATGCCCCTCCACCTCTCTCCATAAACCCCCCCAGCCCCCCCTCCACCTTCCCCCTCTCAAGCAGCTCTGTTGCTTTGGTCCGGCTTTGAAGGCCGTTCTTATTACTGGCACAGAGCGCAGGTCAGAATGGCAAGCCGGCAGCATACTATTAAAGCCTAATGAAAGAAATCTCTGCAGGGTCTGAGGTCTACTGCGGCCAGAGGAGGCTGTGCCTCTGCCCATTGTTCTCCTGCTCCTCTCCTCACTGTTCCGTAGATTTTTTTTCCTATTCCTACAGAATAGTGTCTCTAACTCTACATCTGGCTTCTCTGCCATCTTCCCTGTCCTTCTCAGTCACTTTCCTTTGTCTTGTTGTCTCTCTTACTCTACCACAAAAAAGACCTGTAGCCTCACACGAGTAAGATGAACCTGAAGTGTCCTCTCTGATGACTGTTGCTCTTGCATGTAATTAAATATGCTACATTGGCTGAGATTATACCATGAAGCATTTTGAAAGAAATATGTTCACTTTCTTTTTGAACATATTGACCCTGTCGACCATCTTATAATCACATGTACTGGAACCACTCTAATACTAATTGAAGAAAAAGAATTTACCGCATTGATCTTCCCCAAGATGATGGGATTAATTTATGACTTAAATAGACAATAGGAGGGCCAGTGTCACCTACAGAAGTCCAAGAGTGTCCCGGTCAGGACACAGGTGTGACTCATGCGGCTCTTTCCAGCAACTTGCATTTATTTCTGGGGTTAGCAGATAAGCCCAATAATAATGCAGGAAGATGTAGTGTGCTGGTGAACTCTACTGGAATAAGTTGCTCATATAGATTGTTTACTCCTCGTGAAGTATTGGATAAATAATGCTAAAGTCTCTAACGTGACAGTAGATTAATGTGTTGTGCCTTTTCCACATTTATTGGTTAAGTCGCATTGATTTCACCTCCATTCGAATCTGAACAGCTGCTAGAATGTGATATAGGAAAATCAACAAATGGATAAATATGATTGAGCTCCTTATTTTTGTTTGCCTCAGAGGAAAAAAAATCTACTCATTGTGTCATGACCAATGCTACCTTTTCTTTACGATTTACAATGTTAATGTTTTATTTATGTTTTCAAAAGATCTATTAAGGCATTAAACATTTACATTTCCCCAGCTTACCTCTTCTCTCTCACCCTCCTTTTTCTCTTTCCTTCTGCCTTGATATCTTCACTCCTGTGTTCCTCTCAGTCTCTATCTCACTGCCTCTCTTACTCATTATAACATCACATCCCGTAACCTTTTGGTATCTGATGCAGTTTGAAGATCACTAAAGAAACAGGAAGTTATTCAGGAAGTTAGTCGTTTACAGTGTATTAGATCACAGACCAGCTCACTCCCATTTCCTAGTAATACCACGGATAGTGGGCATCAGTTCATCAGTTACATGGTTATGAAAAATGTACGAGTCATTTGTTTGTGACTGTATGTTTTTCGTCTTTCTGTTTTGAACCTAGATTTAATCCGCCAGTCTACCCAATCAAGGTTTCATACCATCATACATTTTTATTCTGCATTATTTATTTTTTCCCCTCTCTCTCTAAAACCAAGGCTCAGCTGTCCTTGTGCCTTTACACATTGCAAATGAATGCATATCCATGCAAATTCTTAAAAAAGAAAGGCTGAGAATTTGAATATTTTGCTTAAAGCTGCACCCAGGTCGACCCTGCCATTCGGCATTTGAAAGCAGTGTGTCTGTTTGAATACTGAGGATCTCTCTTTGTCATGTTCGCCAGAGGGGCTGGGTGAGCGAACCAGCACCGGCAGGATGGGCAGAGATCGGCTGGGTAGCTGCACACAGACAGACTAATTGGGAAAAGGGGGGCGAGAAGGGGGACGAGGGGTGTTGGTAAGGGTGAGGAAAAGGTGGGGTATGCAGGAAGGGGGGAATCCAAGATGACGACAGGGGGTTTAGGAGGGAGGTGAAAGAGGACGGAGAGTGGGGGATGGAGGGAAGGAGAGAGAGGAGAGAAGGAAGAAGGGAGGTGATGAAGAGGGCACGAGAGCGTGCGGGAGGAAGAGGTGAAGGAAGGGTGAGTGGAGACACTGTGGTTTCCAGCGCTGATGTGTTAGTAGCCCTGCTGACTATGTCATTATACTGTTGAAGTGCTGGCTGGATAATCAGGGTCCCTGCTTGCTGCAAACCACTGTAGCCTTAAAACTCCATTATACTGTATGTCAGACACATATGGAAAAGATGGCCGCACGCAACCAGTTCTCTTGCAGTTATTAAACGTATTCAAAGAGAAACTGGTTTGTCTCAACTTTTGCCTCAGAGTCTTAAAGCACACTTTTGACTCCAACAGAGCAGGCATGTGTTGGGGGAACACGCTCATATACATATATAGTTTGAGCCCAAAAGAAAAGTCCCTAGAGGTGTGACACTGATGTGAAATATTTATGAAGTCAACCGCACGGTGCACAGAGATAGAAATCTGGAGGCTCCGTTACCTTGGATTATGATAATGACCCAAAGTATATTTTTTTAAAAGGATGTTTTAAAGATTGTATTATTGTTATGTTTGTCAACTACTGTGTGAAGCAACTAAAAGTAACCAATTTCGAAAAGCAAATCTTAAGTCAGGGTATACGTGTTAGCAGTCTCAAGCACTTCTCATTAGTGAGTTTGAAGTTTGCTGCGGTTTAGTCACTCAGAAAGGCAGAAGCATCCTGGCTTTTATGGGCCATCAAAATTTGGCTTAAGTGTTAATCAGTTTGGCCGTGTGACGTCATCCTTACTGACTTTTTGCAGCCTGTCAGTGAATCATCTGAAAACATATATTTATTACCTGACAGAATATTTATTTAACTTTAGTTGTGTGTTTTGCTCTGTTTTTGCAGTGGTAAACATAAAGCGCCCCGACAGTAATTAAAGTTTTATAAAGTTTTATTTGTAAGTGCTTCAGTTATTGTGACCCCTATTTTCCCCAAGATTTCCGCGACAGACCGGCAGTGGATATCCGAATCTGAGCTTAAAGGTCAGCAGTTTAAATCATGGGCCTCACACTTGTAATGTATCATGCAGTGACATTAATGATGTTGATACACAGACGGTGAGTTAAAACTATTTACATGGCTAGAGAAGGCTTGTTACGCTGCAGAAAAAGCAAAATAATTCAGAGCTGGTTTGATTCCCCGGCCCTTTTGATGACTTGTACACATTAGCTGAGCATGTGTGACACACCACTCCAGAGCTGAGCATAGTTCACAGCTGAATATTCGTAGAGATGCGCAGCTTAAGGTACAGTTTTGGGTGTCTAAATGTATTTTTACTGCCTCCCCAATCTTTAATTGATTTCTCTTAATTCCCATGCGGCTTGAAAACACATTTCCCAAAAACTGGAGTCAAGTAATATGTCGCAGTGAACATCTTGTCCGCATTATTTTTGAGTTATGTTATTTTTGTGTGGCAATGCGGTGCAGGCTTTTCCAATCAGTCTGCACTTACAATTGCATTACCGGGAAATAATAAATTAACTTTGACCAAAAATAAAAGGAGGCGCAACATGCAGTTTGATGGATTATACAGTAAAAAAACACATTCAGAAATCTAAAACAGCGCAACATGCTTTGAAAAGAGCCGACAGTAATGTAAAGTATATGTGAATTGTAGTAATGGGCTAACACATGCAAAAACTCTTTCTAAAGTCTGCTTCTAATATGGGTATACCAGTGGTACGTTTACAAATTCACCTGCCACCAGCCTCCATTCCTCCTAAAAGTACACCCTGTATGGAGGGCTCTGGGGGCCAGGCTGCACTGAACTGGGTTGAGTTACACTGGGTAGCTAGCTAGATTGATCTGGCTGCAGTAGCCAGGGGAATATAAAGCAGGGCAGGGGCTTAAAGTACGGGTCCCCCCAGGGAGGAGTCCTCGCTGCACGAGGAGAGGGGCATGAACCGAGCTGCCTCTCTCTCTCTCTCTCTCCCCCTCCCTTTCTTTTTTCCTCTCCCTCCCTCCCTCCCTCCTGCTGCTATGTCCATCCATCGAATACCTTCTCAATCTCTCCTACCTCGTGGCATTCACTCTTGTCAGTCTCTCTCGGTCTGCCTCTGTCTCTCCTTTTCTTTTTCTTTATTATTCTTAGCGTTTTGCACTTTTTGCTCCCATCTTCATTCTTTCCTTATACCCTGCCTCCATCCTTTCCTTTGAGTTCTTTTGTGTGTATTTGCAAACATTTTTAAAAATGAGTTTTCCCTTTTTTAGTGATGGTGACTGGCCGAGAGGGGAGATGCATGTATATACGTGTCAAAGACAGTCAAACCTACCTTATGGGGTATTATCTGTCATGTGTCACATCCACCTCCACTCCACAGTACCTGCCGTATGCCGCCACTATATATAACTTTAACCTCCCCCCGCAATTACTTCTCAAAGAATCAGGGTAGAGCAGGAATAAAGTAAAGTTTAAGCCTATTTTTTAAGAGCAGAAAAGGAAGATTGTTGCCCTGCGCTGCAAAGTTTTGTTGCTCTTCCCCGCTGTACTGTGCTATTCTGCAGGGGTACGGTGAAAAGCTGCTGTGTGCTGCTGTGTGCTGTTGTAGTGTTGTGGTGCAGCGATAGCGGGATCGTCCACTGGGGGAATCCAGAGTATTCTGTCTCACTGAGTGATACCCCTGTCTCCACTCACGATAAACAGCACACACATACACACATATGATAGTGTCTGCCAAGCCCAGCCTAGCAGCAGATTCCTCCCACATCCCCCCTCCACCCCCTTCTCGCAAAGCTGCAAATATATTAGCTGCCTCTTTTTCTTTTGTCTTGGGAAAATGGCAAGCAGGGAGAGAGAGCGTGTGTGTGTGTGTGTTTGTGTGTGTGTGTGTGCGTGTGTGTGTGTGTGTGTGGTGGGGGGCTTACTGTACTAAGAAACTGTGGAAGAACACCCCCCTTTGTGCCATTCCTGTTTAGATATCCCCATTGGTATAGGGCCCAGTCATGGAGGGAGGAGAGCAAAAAAGAGAGCGACAGATGCGAAAAAGAGTTATCAGTAATACAGGTATGATGGAGGCAACAGAAAACAGAATGACAGATGAGGGGGAAAAAAGTTGCATATCACATACAAGCAGCCGACTTGGTTATAACTGAAAGGGGTGTTGAAACAGGAACACTGTTGAGCTCAGAATAAAGAGCTGATTCATCCAAATTACCAAAAAACATATTTTCTCACTAATCCCCAGTGGTGTGTAGCGGTGCAGAGAGTTATTCGCCCACATTTTGAGATATATGTTTTTATACATTTTTAGATATTGGTTTCTGAGATTTCTTGCATATGGAACTACTTTCTACCAGAGGAACAGATCCAATGAAAACTTTTGACAGTGAAGTCTGTAGATTATCCAGAGAAAAATGGATATATAACTAACATATTTGTGTGGGCTGGAAAAAAATGCTGTGAATAAAACGTTACTGCTCCGTGAGT
>JAOXYL010000105.1:9012758-9023028 GCA_028564955.1 Terapon puta
GATATAGATATAGATATATATAGATATAGATATAGATATATAGATATAGATATAGATATATAGATATAGATATATAGTTATATATGTATATATATATAGATAGATAGATAGATAGATAGATAGATAGATAGATAGATAGATAGATCTAATATGTATATGCGTGTGTGTGTGTTTGATGTTTCAATGTCACATTATACACATATACAAAGACATCACTTCCCCCTGGTCCTGTATGAGATCTGAGTCTTTACAGCCCTGAGACTGTCACTCAAGCACAGACAACTGATGTGGGCGGGGCTGTGACAACTCTCAAATCTGGCAAGTCAAATGTTTTTATTTGTAGGGAAAGCGACTGCCTGTATGTGTGTTTGTGTGCACGTGCCTGTGTGTGTCTGTTTGCATTTGTGTGCCATATGCAGTGCGCCAGGGAGGGCTCTCTGGAACATATTGGTGTGCGTACATAGTGGTTAATAATAGTAGCAAACGCATACAGAGATGGCAGCTCTGATGTGTGTGACAGTTTTACAGCCGCACACGCCAAGACACAGTCACACACATGCAAACACACGCCTGCAGACACACACACACACACGCACACACACACACACTCTCCCACAGCAAAGACGGAGACCTCCTCCACCACTGAGCCCTCTGTCTCTGAGTTCTCAATTTTATCACAGATTCTGATAAATAAAAACAACCACTTCCCACCACCCTGGTACACCCCCCCCTCCCTTTTTTTGCCCCCCCCCCCACCACCATGCTCCATATGTGGGCACATGCACACACACAAACATATAGCCAAGTCAAACCTAGCCACCCACACACTTACACAAACACATACAAATGCACATGTTTAACCACCTCTCACACTGAATGCACAAAGTCCTTGAAGCAGGCAGGCACTTGCATACATCATGCAACTCAAATGCACAAACACACGACACACACACACACACACACACACACACACACACACACACACACCCACACACACACACACACACATTGATCCCCCCTTCTGTCATAGCTCATTGTTTCTTGCTTGTCTGTGGCGATGGCTGTGTTGTGCTAGGGTGGCAGCTTTAAGTTTTGATAAGGAGGGGGTGGCTGGGGGGTCGCGTGAATGTGTGTGTGTGTCTGCGTGGGGAGGGTGCCGACGACTGCTCCCTGCGGCGAGGTCTTAGCAACAGTAGGCAGCAGCAGCAGAAAGACACCCAACCTGTCATCCAGATCAGTCTCCGGGGGAGGCAGAAAGAGATGCAGAGAGATATATCGGACAACTCCAGTCCCAAAGAAGAGACAGACCTTGGGTTCAGTGGCCGAGCTTGGCAGGCACACCAAGAGAAAGAGAGAGCGAGAAATACAGAGAGAGAGAGGCAAGAGCAAAGCAGACAGCTAGCCCAGTCCCCAGGATTAGTCTGTGGGGTTGGCAGAGCCTGGCCAGAGCTGAGAGAGAGGTAGCAGAAGAGACAGACGGCGAAAAGGACCTGGTGCCCGGTGCCCACTCTGGGCCAGGTTAGCAGCCAGAGGGACGAGGAGAGACAGAGCGGAGCGAGAGACGGAGCGTGGACCTGGTGCTCTGTGGCTGCGCGGCTGGTCCGGAGTGGCTCACCCATATGGTGCTCCGCTCTGTTCCTGCTCCCTGTCTAAATCCATATGCTGCTGGTGGAAAGGTGCCCCTCACCCCCCTTTTTCCTCCCCCCACACCTCCCTCCCACCTTCCTTCAAGAACATGCAGACCCTCGCCCTCCCCACACTCCCCCAACCCACAAGGGAGGTGTTGGGAGGTAAAGCCCTGAAGGCTTGTACCCCCCTCCTACCTCTTAACCCCTCAGAGCTGCTTAGCCCATTGTCACTACAATCTGCCACCGGAGCCTTGGTGTTGTTTGTCCCCTCTCTCTCCATCTCTCTCTCTTTCTCTCTCTCTGTCTCTTTCTTTTTCTCTCCTCCTTCATCTTTTCATCTCCCTTTGGCACCCAATAATCGATGAACTTATTAACTGCTAATTATTCAAGCTGTGGATCGAGGATCCCTCCCCAACCTTGAAAAAAGGGAGCCTCCACACTCTGCTCTGCCAAATGAAGTGGTTTATATTGCCCATTCATTTGGATTAAGTGCATTTAGGCTGCGGTGTTCAGGATGTGAAGACTTTGTCAGATCGCTATCAGCAGCATTTAACATTAATCCTCATTTTGTTCAGCCAGTTGATAGCACCCACTTAGTGGGAGCCCAAGAGACTGTTATATTGAAATGCACAGTTATTATTTGTTTTCCCTGTGATGTGTGTTTCTTTAAAAACGTGTGTGTGTCTCTCTCTGTTCTGGTTTCTCAGGAGGTCCTTCAGACGATACCAAAGTTCTGCTTTCCCTTTGACGTGGAAAGGTACAATTCCTCTCCTTGTCTGCTTCCCTGTTTTTTAGCACTGCAGCTCACTTTCGCCTCCTTCACAGAGCACACATGTGCACCAACACACACATACACACACGCGCACACATATACATAAATATATACACCTATCTCTCCTCCCACCTACAGAGACACATATGCATTTGGAAAAGGAAATGATATCATTTGTTTGTTGTGCATCACACATTTGTGTTATGGTGAAATTACCATCATTGCCAGGTACAGTCACGTGATGATTTATCAGCTGTCGGAGTGTAATCAGGAGTGTGTCTCTGCGTGTGATCTCCACTCTTAAACTCCCAAAAACCTGACATTTTCCCCACGTGCAATCTGAACCGCCTGTACCTGTGAAGAACACAGCTGTTGGCAAAAATATCCCCATAAATGTAATTCTGTGACGGTGAGGACACACAATAATGATGATGATAATGATAACAGCAAGTTTCATTAAGGTTGATGCTGATGAGGTCATCGGTGACCTGCCCACTCGATGTGCCGTGCACAGTGGCATGTTTACGTGTGCATGTGTGTCAAAGGGACCGGAGTCTAAGAAAGGATTTCTTCCACATAACAAAGGTCCGATCAGGCCAGCGGCTCTCCGAAAAGTACCGGCTTCTCATTTTCAGCATGGAAAATGACATGTTAAAATTCCCATTGTAATGGCAGGGAGAGAGGGAGAGGAAGGGAGAGAGACAGAGAGCGAGAGAGAGCGAGAGAGAGAGGGGGAGAGAGGGGGAGAGAGGGAGAGAGGGAGAGAGGGAAGTGGTGGAAGTGTGGGCTGTACAGTCTTTTACTGAAGCTTAGCTGCTGCCATCTAGTGGTGTAGGGGTGTACAGAGCTGCTCTGAAATTTACCTTGGGGTTACAACAGCTTTTTACAGTTTTTCTCAAGCAGCCATAGTGGAAATATGTGACATCAGCTTTGGACCTTAACTGGAGATTTAGCTCATGGGGAGATTTTGTCTGAGAATGAGTTTGTTCCTGATCCAGGCAGACCAAATTATGTTTTGTTACACTGTATTTTAAATTTACAAGAGTTCAGAGATTTATTGCACCTTGTTATATTCAGTTGATCCGTTATGTGATTTTGGCCACTCGTGAGTCTGTGTGTCCCCTTGTGTCTGGCCCCAGGGTTTCCCAGAATCAGGTGGGGCAGAATTTCACCTTTGTGCTGACGGACATTGACAGCAAACAGAGGTTTGGGTTCTGTCGACTCACTCAAGGCTGCCGGGTCTGCATATGTCTGCTCAGGTAACACACACACACACACACACACACACACACACACACACACACACACACACACAAGCTCACCTAATCTTGTTGTGCTTTTTTTGTTGAATTAATACTCCAAGGTACATATATTTCCTTTCTGTGCTTCATTCAAAACCATGTTGCAATGAGCAGAATCTTTCTGCAGTCTTTAACACTGGGTATCTTACACATTTTTTAAAAAAAGAATAAACATCTTTAATAGTAAATTAAAGAAATGCCGAAAGAGAGACAACTGGATGTGCAAAAATAAAAAATATAAAAGTCAGCCTTCCACATTTTTGTTTCTGAATCTGAATCAAGAGAAGGCTTGTCCAAACGCCAGTGCCTTTATTTACTCGTTCAAATAAGCAAGACTTGGTCTGTTCTGCCCTTTTTCAAATTATCTGTGTATCAGTCTCAGAACTGTTTTTTTTTAAATATCTGCATTTATTTCTCAAGTGTGATGAAAAAATTAATTTACCAGATCTTAGAAGTGAACACAGATTTTTGAGACAGCATTTCCATTCATTCTCACACTTCACACTGAGCTGCACTATGCCAGAATAACAAATTTATATTCTCATCTGCCCACACAAATATGTTAGTGATGTGCCTATAATTATCCAAAAGTTTAGCAGTTTTTTGATATTTCATAGGTGGATTTATCCTATCATAGCGTACATAAACAAGGACACCAAAAGCAGGAAAATAGCATTTTCTCCGCATAATTACGCTCCAACAAAGGCTATTATCATTTAATTCCCATGTAATTGCATGTTGACACAATGTTTTTACAGATGTAATTACTGTACCATTACAATGAAGGAGCACTTCAGAGCTAATCTCAGTGGACATGCTCATGCACTTTAGAATAAACTGAAGAAAATGTACCAAATAAATCCATTTTAATTAATGTGTTAAGCACTTTAACGAACAACAAACTGGAAAAGGAGCACAAAGCCTTTTCTTTTTTTTCTGTTAGTGTAAAGCAGCACTCCTATAAGTGCTCTCCTCGCCTCTGTATATGTGGTGTGTGTTGGGTGTGTGTGACTGTTGATGGACAGTCGTGGGTTTGTCGCTGCCCTGATGAGCTGCTGTGAAGAACAGCGTCCCTCCTCCCCACACCACCCACCCTTCGCGGCCAGCTTCCATGGCCTTTGTTTTTCTTTTCTCTCTCTCTCTCCCTCTCTCTCTCTCTCTGTCTCTCTCTCTCCCTCTCTCTCTCTCTTTTCTCCTCGTTATTCGGGTACTGCCACAGTGCGACAGCAAAGACGCTTGGCCCATAATTATGCATGAAGCTTCACTGCCAATTAGCAGAGGTTCCCCTGTCCCTCTCGCTGAGTTAGACATGCTAATTCATTTGACATATGATGTATAAAATTCATTATGCATTCTGAGTAGTTTGCATGGCTTGCTTCATTTATAATAAAATAACGTATAGAAAGTTTTTTTTTCCCATTTGAAATTGTTTGCATGCTCCTCAGTTTATTTATTTATTTGTCCTGATCTTTTTCTTTTCTTATCTTAAGTAGCTCCACTGTTTTGGGAAAAGATAAGCGAAAGTCTGAAGCATCAAAAAATATTTTTTTTTAGATAACTAATTGAAGAAATATGAGAAATGTGTAAATTAAGTTCCTGCTTTCAAGGTCCTCGGTCAAACATTTATTTTCTTTGTTTACTATTCTATAAACTGTCCTTCATTCAACCATGTTAGTTATGAAAGACAGTATTGAGGAAATTATAGCAGATAGTTGTGTCAAGAAAATATGATAACCAAAGAAAAACAGGAAAAATACTGCTAATGTAAGTCGTTTGTTTAAAGAATCATCTGTTAAAAATATAAAGAATAAGGTCCAGCCCCACTAGTTTATTTTCATTTCATATGCTATTTCTAATGGATATAAAATTGAAGTAATTAAAACAGTTTGCGTCTGCGTGATTGTTGAAGTGCTGGGACCGTAAAATTGTCACCTCTGCTTACAGGAGGAAGTGCCTTAATGAATAGGACAGTTTTATGTGGACAGCCCTTTGTAGTCCCACTCCTAAAGCCGTGGCTGAAAGGGCCACGCTCCCTTCAGGCAAAATCTCCCAACAAAAACAAAAAAGAAATGACACAAAAAATTATAACTTGTTCTCGTTGATACTATTATTCCACATCTTCTCCCAGTTTTCAATTTTCTTTTGAACAGTAATTTAGGAAAATATGGATTTCCTCTGTTTTATTTATTGGCTGAGGCATTAGGAGACATTTTAGGGACGATGTCGCTCCAGTTAGTGGTCACTTAGTGGGTCGCCGGAGGACACTTCCTTCCTTGTGCTTAACCCTTAACCCGAGAAAGTAAAGGTGTAATGAAATCTTCCACTGAGCCGTCTACAAAGTGTAAGATGACTTACGATTACAGGTGCCTGTGCATTAAAGGAGATTTAAGACTCATCTAAGGAGCAAGAATAAGTGTTGTGCTTCGCACCCAACAGGTAGTTTATGGCAGCAAAATGGCCTGGTATAAGTACTCCGATAGAGGGGATTAATCAAACACCTTTACTACTGAAGTGCAGAGATAAAATGTGGGAGTAAGAGTGTCCACAATATTTTGTTTGCCAGATTTTTTTTTTACATATTTCAGCTGCATTTGTCTTTTTGCGTGTGGTTCTATCTGTAATAGCATAATTGTCAGTTCCAAAGGCACTTACGCGGCCCTGTCTCCTGTTAGATATTTCCGTTCTGTTAGGTGGTCTGAGCCTGGGATGGAGAGCACGGCGGGCTGTGAGTGGGCCGCAGATTAACTGGTTCATTCTTTGAGTGCATGGCACTTTGAGAAGACATGTGTTTAAAATGGCAGGAGAGATTGCGGGGCCCCCACGCACTGAGCACTCCAGTGATGGATGCCTCTCTCTCTATCGGAGGATTTGCGAAGCACAAACAGATCTGAGCAATGAACTGTGACGAGTAGGAGTATCTCTCTAAGCTTTTCCAAACTTAAACTTTGCATCAACAGAGAGAGCTGAGTGGGGCGGGGGGAGGGGGGTGTATAAGTAGAATAAAACAATACATGTCTAACTTATATTCACTCCTTTACATTTGAGTAAAGGATAGAAAACTATTACCTATCGGGAGCCGGGAGATGTTAGAAGAATATTGGTCATTTGTGGTTGGCTGCCTCCACCAGCGATCATGTATTTTCCTTTAAAGCAAAGGATTTACAGCACCTTGGTGTAGGAGTGTAATGACTGTGAGATCTGTGAGGCTAGACGGCTGCTCTGACAGCGAGAGTCCTATTTACATCCCCTTCAACTGTGAAAAATGAAGGATTAATGTCCAGAAGCTTGCCTTTTTAAACAAGCATACAGCAGCCAGATAATACAAAGACTTTGTTCTCCCCCTAAGTCATTATATCAGCCTGAACTTTTTTGTGTCATGGTTAAATGTAAACTGACCCCATATGCAGATATTTGCATTGTATGCTGTTTGACATGGCAGAAATAGGTCTTCAGGTTGATTTCCGGTCAGCATGTGAATTAACATATGCGCGTTTGATTCAGTTTCTCCTGCGAGTGTGACCTGATTGCTGTAAATCTTCGCACAGACGTCAAAATATTGGCATGTTAAGAGGCTGATTGTTTCAGACTAATGGTCACTCAACCTCTCTGATTGGTGCGCTTGGCTGCACTTCTCCGGGAATCCAGCCTGTCATTGGCCCCTCGCGGATTTAGTGATATGAAAATTTGCATTAGGTTCACTTTATTGTTTTCTTGTTGTCTGTTAATTCCAGTCTGCAGAGCAGCCAGTGACCCATGCCCTGGAAACTCCTCAGTCTCCAGCCAACTGCCTGAGCAGGACTTCACTGGCTTATAAACTCACACATTATCAAAGCCTCACTGTTACAAATGTATTATTATATAACTAAGAAACTGAAGTTTTGACCTCTGTCAGGTTTTTAATCTGAATTAAATTATTGTCTTAATGACTATTTAACACTGTTCAGTTATTGACATAAAAAATACTCGCCGAATTTGGTGAGCAAATAAGAATCCACTTTTGATTGATTGGCTCATTTGGCCACTAATTTATTTTTCAACCCCTGCGTCCAGGAAAGTTAATGAAGCATTAATGGGAGTTTCTGTTTATTTCATTGCAATGCTAAGAAGTCCTTATCTACGATCATTATTCATGCAGTGTTCAAAACTGCATGTTAAAACCCTGAACTAAATAAAAATGCAGTACCTTGATAGGATACCATGTTTTTATTATTTGATTGCATAACATTAAATGAACTGAGTCCTCGCAGCTTTTATGCCAAAAGAAAATGTTGGCCATCGTCCACCTAGAAAGCAACGTCGACTTGGCCAAGAAAATGTCAACTTTGTAAAGAAAGCCATGCTGCAGATGCTTTTAGCTTATGGTGGGTGTACTTAGTGATTAGCTTTAACACAAACACTGCAGTATAAATTATTTTGAGCTTGTTAATGAATTAATTTATTTTACATTAATTGCATAAAGAAAAGATCTTTTTTTTAAATGTGAAGGGCATAAAGAGAAACACAGAGGGGGCAGAAAGAGGAGGGGGTGCAGGAGGCATCTTGGGCTGCATTTTTGTTAAGCCTGTGCATCTGTGTGCAGCATGCTTGTAAACCATAGCATCTCTCTGCATCACATGAAAGCTATGGTGTTTCTTTGTTAAAGAATCTCTCCAAAAAAACACCATTGTTTTTTTGTGCTTTTGTTTTTTTTCTCCTATCCCTCCTATTGGCTTAAAGAGCAGACATGACAGGAATTCTTAGCATGCAGAGGGCCCTGGGTACGAAGAATGTCATAATAGGGACTAGATAGCATTTACTTTTTTTTTTTTTTTTCAATCTAACAATGACCGTGCTTTGGAGTAACTACAGCTGGGAACACAACCCATTATCAATGTCCTGTAGGCATTTGATCTTTAAGCAATAGGTCACCGACAATAGCCTGAACATACTGTATACACAGTCATATTGCAGGGCGATGTGTAATAAACTCTGTCCGCCGTCCAGCAGATGATGAAATTATTTATAGACCGTGACATTGTTTGTTTGTCAGACTTTTGAATACAGCAGCGATGCGGGACCTTTTGATGACAACATTTGCTTTGAGTCAGCACATCTTTAATTGTTTTTTCTTTTTTTTTTTTAAATGATGAAATGTACAAAAAAATCTCTTCCATTAACGCATTTGTCTCTCTTCCTCCTCTAGTTATCTACCATGGTTTGAAATCTACTACAAGTTGCTAAACACCCTGGCAGACTACCTAACAAAACATCAGGTAATCATCACGTCTCACCTATTTGTAATTTTATGTATATAGTTTAAGGTACAATGTGAGTACATTACATGAAAAAAATGGCACTGCGGTTTGATTTGACTGAGAAACAAGCACACAGTTTAGTGTTTAGTGAAACTGCACTGTGGTAAGATATTTTCCTCCATTCTGTTCTTCCCCTGCATGCTGCATGTTATCTTTTGTGTGCAAGTTTTGTTCGCCGTCTTGGGCTCGACTTGGCTCCTGTTGTTAGCAGCAACAATGTTGACATTTCACAGACCAAACGCTGATCTGACACTGGAAGTTATTCCTGATGATTTACTGGAAAACAAATCGTTAAGAAAGAAAAAAAAAAAAAAAGCCACACACATACACTCGCGCGCACACAAACATACACACGATTGTTCGTGCTTCACAAAAGTCTTTTCCCCTGACTATTCACTGCATTGTACTAGCAAAGGGAGGGAAATGTAAAATATGCAACAAACTGGGGAGATGTGCAGCATCTAGCGCAGAGGGTGTAGGTGATGTTCCCATGTTTTGACTGAAGAGAGAGGAAGAAGGAGTGGGGGGGCGGCAGCGGCGGTGCGAGAGTGTGAGAAAGGGAAAGATGCAAAGAGCTTTGGGACCGCTTTCAATTGTCATGAAGTCATCGCTTCTACCAAGACCCTCAGAGAGCAATGATCAGGACAGAGAGCCTCGCTAAAGTAGACAATCACATCACATAAACGGTAAACACGCACACACACACACACACACACACACACACACACACACACACACACACACACACACATTTCTGTGATTGAAAAGAATTCAGCAGCATAATCTAATATAGAGAGTAGAATAGGACAGTGTGGGTGAGGGAAAGTGTGAGGAAGGGAGAGACAGAAAGATTGCTGGAAATCCTGGGTGACTGAAGTGTTAGTGTGCATGATTTGGTTTCTATTTACCCCGCTGTCCGTTCCAGGCGAGAGGGAGATGTTGACAGACGAGGGAAGACAGAAGAGCGATGAGGGTTTAAGGCGAGGGGTAAATGAACTGTTTCCCCAGGCCGTGTTGCTGACCATGCGTGTGAGCATTGAGCCTCTCATGACAGGAGGCTGTTCGATTGCACACACCCTAACACCCCCCTCCCCTCCCTTCCTCCCACCCTTCCCCTTCTCTTACTGTATATTGCCGCCCATTCCTCTCGAGTTTCTGTTTCTCTCTGCAGTGCGCGTGCGTTCGTGTGTGTGTGTGCGTGTGTGTGTGTGTGTGTGTGTGTGTGTGTGTGTGTGTGTGTGTGTGTGTGTGTGTGTGTGCGAACGTGCGCTTCTC
>JAOXYL010000105.1:9023128-9040475 GCA_028564955.1 Terapon puta
GTGTGTGTGTGTGTGTGTGTGTGTGTGTGTGTGTGTGTGTGTGTGTGTGTGTGTGTGTGTGCGAACGTGCGCTTCTCCTCAAACAAGCAGCGGCTCGTAGCCAAAACCAAAACAAAGTTCCCTGAGAGGGCAGCTAGAAAAAGGATCTAAAACAAACAACAGTGACCAACCTCTGTGTTCACATTACTTTAGTTTAGTTTAAGTACAAGTCGAAAAAGTGCATCAAATCTCCAACAAGAGGCCCGAGAGTGTAAATAGCAGCCTTGTCGTGGAGCTCATAAATGCTGGAAGAATAATCTCGGGGCCTGTTCTGTGGTGAAGCTCGCTCTCCGGCGGCTTCTTAAAGCCCCTGTCTTTGGAGCGGGGACCCCCGCTTAATTACTGACAGCCCGCTCTCGGCCGTAAATCAGCACTGCTGGATAATAAGCGTCTGCAGCCCCACAGTCAGCCGTCTTTTAACCTCGCCATTGCTCGTTAAACATATGTCAGTCGGATGTTTTGGAGCCCTTCAGGCCTCGCTGCAGGATTGCCCTCTGGTCTGCAGCAGAGCCTGTCCCAGCACTGTTGTTAAGATTGACACATAACTCGTGACAACAACAAAACTTGTAAATAAAATTCATGTGTCCTATGTTTTTTCTCTCTCCTTTTTCTCCCCTTTTGTTGTTTGTTTCTCTCCCCCAGGAAAATGACTTGAATGACATGCTGGATTCTCTCTATGATCTGCCTGTGCCAAAGCCCTTCACGCCAGTCAACCTGAGTGTGGTAGGTATAGATCTTATATTCCCCCTTATCAGAGGCAAGACAGCTGAGAGTAGCGGTAGAAAGAAGGAGGGAGAGAGGGACAGGTAGGTTACTGTAGTAGTGTGCTGCATCGGGAACGAGACTCCAGAAAAGAAGAAGAGACGCTAACGGCTGGCTGAAGTAGTTGAAAGTGGAAGGAGAGACACTAAAGAGAAAATGTATTAGAGAAAAAAAAAGTTAAAGATGGGGGGAATAATGAGAACTAAAAGCAAACTGACGTAAAGATGAGAGGAGACAAAGATGGTGGGGGAAAAAATAGAAAAAAAAGAAGAAACACGGAGAGATCGACAACGTATAGAGGCTGAAACGGTCGATAAATGAGGGAATGACGGAGCAGACAGAAAGTGGAGAGAAGCAGCGGGAGGAGGTTAAGATACACTAGGTAGGAACTGTGAGACACGGAGGGCCCGGGATTGACACTCTGTTTGGAAACAAGAAGTGGCGCTAACAGGTTTTTCTGTGATAAGCCTGAGCTGGACATGGTTAAACTTGAAGGGTCCTCTCACAGCTCGTCATGTCTCCCGCTTATCAAAAAAACCTGAAATGGCTTAACGAGCCCGGGGTCCTTCAAAGTCAGCCTGTGTTTGTGTTAACTCTGACACAATCTCTCCTCATGCATTTGCAGCTCCTACATAAAACTCTCACTCTCAAACGGTTATCGCTCCCATAAGCTTGGCCTATATAAGTTAAGTGTAATGGTTTTCAGTAGGACTGCGAAACTCAAAGTGTTTTGTTTTGCTAATATATCTGTTTTTGCGTTGCTTAAACTCCACAACGTAATGGGATCAAAAGAGTTTCAGTATTAGCCTTTTGTCCTTGAGGACCGCCGCTTCCTTTCTTTTTTTTTTTTTTTTTTTTTGGACCAATTAAAGAAGCAACTCTGGGTCTTTTCTGCAGCAAAGGTCTCAGAAGGATACACATCTAATTACACAGATGAATTTACAGCATAACAACTAATATGAGGTAATCAATACATCTCTATGAAGGTTAACAAGGTCAATTAAGATTCCTTGTGATTTATTTTTTCTTTGTCAGTTTTTTTTTTTTTTTTATTAGCCGAATATGCGAACGCAATCTTTTCATCTGACTCTCAGAGCATCATTGAAATAGTAAGCCCCGGAGAACAGAGGTGATAGCTTCATCTCTTTTCTGGAGATGCCACTGGTTTGATATTTAATTGATGAAGCAGAATTATTCCCTAAAAGAGTGGTTTTTGTTTTATCATGGCAGCCAAGAAGAAGGATCATTGTCCCCTTTCATGTGTGAACCCTGTTTTGTTCTCTCTCTCCCTCTCTCATTGTGCAAGAATGAGCAGTTGTATATTGCCACTGGGCAAGTACTGAGAGATCGGCGAAGCAAGGAGCCGGTGAGTGGAGGGGAATGAGTGAGCGGCAGCAACGGGAGGAGGGAAGGAGGCTGCTGTGAAATATGAAACCGCTGCTGTACTAATCGCATGGGAGCCACGGCTTTCCAATTTGGCCAAATAAGCTGTGCTATCTTTTTAAATATAACAAAAACAAACTATCCTGGGCCTTGGTGTATGTTTCTTCTCCTCTGGAAAACAATCAAACTTTGTAAATGATTAATGCCACACTGCTATATTCTCTCTCTGAATATCAAAAGTTTTTTTTTTCCTCCCCTCTCTATGTTTAAAGCAAAGGCAATTGTGCTCAAAAAATCTCCTTGATGCCTTTCCAGTTAACCCACTTTCAATGTTTTTGTATAAACATGTCTTCGAAAGAACAAGAAAAAAAGCAGATAAGTAAGCAAACAGCCAATGAAAGCTTGGGTTGAGTTGAGGAGCATGGCTTGTGATTATCACAATGCTGTGAATTTGTAGACCAACAGGGAGACGGTATTTAGCACACAGAGCACAGGAAAAGAAAGACGAAGAGATATAGTGCACTGTAGTTACTGTATGTGTGGTTATGGGGAGTTGCCCTGTGCCACACGTGCTGTCTCAACTCAAATCTGTGATTACAATTTGTTTAGTTACAGTTCATCTTTTATATTTTTTCAGTTTTACTGTTAAAGTAACGATAATATTGTCTTTTTGGTCGACTATAGATATGCTCCCTTTCCCACATACTCTACTTTTTACACGTATGACTAAAGGGCTTTTAGGTGAAGATAAAGAGAAAATGGCTACTTAAGTTAGTTAATTAACGAGGCGAGATCTGTAAATCTCTGTCTTTATCATCTGGCTTCTTTTAATGTAAATGAAGTGATTAAAAATATGTAGCTCATAATTTTGAGGAATCTCCGATACTTCCTAGAAGGAGGCAAAGACTGTGAAAAGTTTGACTTCCTTCAAGTGTAAATGATTTACATTTATACACATATCTAGTCATCGTCTATATTGGGTGGTTATTTGTGTGTAATTGTTATTATAGCAGCAATAATTGCTGCACAGTAAACCATTAGCTATTATGCTAACTTGCCTTCTTCTGCATCTGAGCCACAATGTAACCACAAATAAACCGGCAGAGTTTCCTTAAATAGAAAATAAGATGTGGTGCAGTTCATCAGAAGTCCCACTTGTCACCACCCAGTATACGGTAAATGTCATCAGAATAGGTGCATTAGAATATTGAATATTACTTTGCTTTTTCCCTTTGAACATGCTTCAGGGCAGAAAAACCTGGCAGTTTTTGTTTCTGTCTTAAAGTGCTCCTTGAATAAAATCTTCAAACCAAAAAAAATTGGCTTCTATTGGAAAATTTTAATCAGCCAAAACTGAATATTTTCAGCATAAAATTAGTTTAGGCCGGCAACTTTTATATGTGGTGTTGCTTCAGCTTCCCTGTCCAGAATGATTTTTGTATTGGTTTTATGTGGATGCAGTGTTCGGGTGTAATGGTAGCTCAGCAAAACCTGCATCACATATGGCTGTAGTATTCAAACATTTAAACAAATTCACTTTCCATAAAGGGGGCATAGGAGTTGACAAATCATCTGCTTACGCTCAAATACCGTGTCTTTAGCCCATGAAAAAGAAAAAAACGTCTCAAAAAGGCAAAGCCATTTTAGTGTTTGTGCCGTAGATTCATCTCCTCCAAGCTTCCCTCGAATTCTGCGATGACCCTCCTCTGGGAATATGCTGATTGTTTACTAATTGTTTTCACATTTTTCACGCTCATGTACTTAGGGAGTCAAATATTGTAGTTTGTTTTACATTAAACTGAATGTTCTAATGGCAGGCCAACAGAAAGTAAATGCCTATGTGCTGTCATTGCTTCTTCATCAACATTACAGTCTGTTAATGTTTTATTTGCTCAAATCTGTCACTTAAGACTAATTAGTATCAGTCTTTTAACTGGTGGTAATGTTTTTTTTTACTGATTGGTAAAAATTCCGTACTGTTAATTGAATTCAGTATTTTGGGATGGTAGCAGTACTGACCAACAGAATGACAGTGATGAATCGGCTGGATAAATAATGCACATTTTTAGGGCCCTGCTCGACACGTTA
Source organism: Terapon puta (assembly GCA_028564955.1). Classification (NCBI taxonomy): domain Eukaryota; kingdom Metazoa; phylum Chordata; class Actinopteri; order Centrarchiformes; family Terapontidae; genus Terapon; species Terapon puta. Next base: position 9,027,401 of record JAOXYL010000105.1, read on the forward strand.
TAGCTGATATTTTTACATTGTTCATTTCTATCGATTTCTTATTCTGACTGTCTGACTGTGACGGGCTTTCTCTCTTCTCTTGTGGTCTCACATCTCTTTAATCAAGGGCATTTTTCTTTCTTGGTGGTGATACTTTCACTGCGTCCTATTATGTTTGCATGCTCTTAATCATGCTGTTTTTTAAGTGTGTATTACTATGAAGTATCCACTGTTTAAGGTGTTTGTTCATCAGATCCTTTCCAGTGTATTGTGTCTTCTTTTCAAAGTGCAGATTGTTTCCCAGTCAGACTCTTGAACATAATCTTTTTTTTGCATTGTTCAGGTGCGGGATGTCATTTGTCTTGTCACAGATGCCAGGAATCAAACAGATTCTCAACTATAAGAAGAAACAGGCTGCATATTAACCTGACTTTATTGTTTGATGATTTGCATAAAAAGTAAAACGTTAAGACACTGCCAAGTCCTAGACAAGATGAACTTTAACATTGTACTTTAAATACTGTGTTTGCTGTGTGAGAGGATTTGTTGTAAATGCACCAGTGGATTTTTGTAGACCTGCAACAGATGGTCGAGTGAAGGCCTTGAGAAACGCAGGTGTACTCAGGATAGAGGAGAGAGTGTGCGAGACACAATAGTGTGGTTCAGTTGGTGGTTTGTCTACCTGTCTCCAAACAGCACCTCTCTCAGGCCCCTTTGATCTGAACATTGAACCTGCCCTGCTCCCCCAAAGTGAGACAGGCAGCCCTGTGATCCTTTAAACAACCTGTGTGTGTGTGTCTGTGTGGATGCACACATGCACACGCGTGCGCGTGTACTTTTGTCTGTGTGTTGGTGCTCCGCAGGCCTATTTAATGCTTAAATAAAGACTCAGTTTTCCACCGGAGACATCACCCCAGTCCGCGTCTATGGGGAGCTGAGCTGCTACTGAGCTCTCTCTGTTCTGTAGGCCTGATAAAAGCGTTGCCACAGTTCAGACACCAGCTCAGCAATTCATATAGACAGAGCTGAAGATGAGCCATAAATCATAGAACAAAGTGAAAGGCCTTTTTCCCCTCTCTTCCCCTCATTCTCTTCTGTGTGAGTGGTATGCTTCACTTGTGACCTTCCCTCTTCTCTCTCCTGCGTGTTTGTGTTTTCGCAGCACTCCTACTTCATCGCCCCGGATATCAATGGACTGCCAACTATCCCTGAGAGCGTGAGTATTCATGGAAAAAGAAAAGAAAAGAGACACAAGGAGATAAAGAGAGATCCCTCTCTTCTGAAAACATCTCTGCCTCTAATCGCTTTTAATCAGATACACTTGTCACCTTTTGAAATTATTGCATCATGCTCTTGTTTCAGTTTTATCTCCTTTGTTGCTTGCACTTTTAATGTCGAAGTTCAGTGATTGCCACGGGTATTAGAGGATTCAAACTGAACACATGTTCTTTGTTGATTTTCTATTCAAATTGTAGCTCAAACAGAGCATCCCGACGACAAAGGACACCCGCTGAAAGCGGAAATCAATCTGGCAAATTTAAGCAACATTGACTGACATGTTATCTCTTTTCCAAACATGACGATGTGAGATGGATCAAAAGCGCAAGTGTCTTTTCAGACTGTGTATCTCATCCATTTTTTTCTTTTACTACAAAACAATATATGCAGAGATAGAAGTCCAAGTCCTTTTTTAGCCAGTACTGTATGTCTCTCTGTATGTCACACTCTGGCACTCTCACCGTCTGTAGCTTTGACACTTTACTGTAAGCAAGTTGTGCAAGGACAGTTTGTTATGTACCCACATATCTTTCTGTTCCCGTCTGTCTCCAGAGGAACCTGACAGAGTACTTTGTGGCTGTGGACGTCAACAACATGCTCCAGCTCTACGCCAGTATGCTGCATGAACGGCGCATCATCATTACCTCAAGCAAGCTTAGCACTGTGAGTCCGAGTCATTCTCTCAGCTGCAGTCAGTTATCAGCTCTGTCCTGTCAGGGGCAAGGAGAAAATAGGTTAGAAAACAGCTCCAAATGCTGTGGCTGCTTCAAGGATGAGTCTCCTGAACACTTAATTCAAATTGAGGTGAAGCTTTCAGTCATGAGGCGTTAACCTTTGTGAGTTCTGTCTGCCATGTTAGATAAAAGTAGGATACTAGAGGGTGATATCACTTGCATCCAAATGATGATTTCCTCATATGAGAAAATGTTGCTTATTTGCATAGAGACTCTGATAGAGAGTCACGGTTGCTATTTTTAGCTTCATATCAAATTCAGATACTGATTTGCCCTCTTAAAAAAGTATATAGCTCAAATGTTGGGACTGTTTTCTAGATTGAACATGATTCTCTTCATCAATATTCCAGCAGGATATCAAACCCTAAGTGCTACGATGAGAATATTTATCTGACATGCCTTTGCTACTTGTACGGAGAGAGTTGAACTGATCCGCCTGCCCCCACCTCCCCACCCCTTCTCGACGCTCCGGCGTCCTAAAGTCAGACAGCCGCACTATCACCACGCTCTGACAGGCTGTGAAATCCGCACCAAAGCTGGATTATATTTGACTGTTTGTCTTATAACCGCAACATATTAATGAGCAAAAAGCTTTAAATTATCCGTTATTACATGTCTTAACTCTCCCACATAATTTAAAGTCTCTTCTCTCTGTCTGTATGAGGGAGGAAATCTCTCTGTGTGTCTCTCTCTCCCCCTCTCCCTCCCTGTGTTCCTCATTCCAGCCCCCCCACCACCACCACCCTCTCCTCCCTGCCCTTATCTTCGTGGCTGATGAGACAGAGCCAAATGTTTATGACAGATGAGATGGGAGAGGGAAGTGATGTCATCCAAGTCCTATCTGTATCTGCAGAATAGCTGGTCCAGCCTCGGTTTGTACGAGGCAGCAGAACACTGAACAGCCGGAGGGGCCTGTGGTGGTGATGGGTGCTGGAGGGAACGGTACCCAAGGTCTCCCATAGGAGCTATAATCAGGAAGAGCTGTAAAAATTACCCGGCCCTCCGAGAATTTCACCTGTCTCCCCCGCAACTCCTCAGACCAGCGGGGTCTCGGCTGTGACACGAGTTACACGCTGTAAATTATCAGACTCTAGGGTGAAGGTGTTTTTCTTTTTAGCAGCAAGGGAGGTGGGGGGGATGGAGGTGATTTTTGTCTGTGATTTACAGTTTTCTACAGCTCTGAAACTAATGTCAACTTGTTTTTTTTTTTTTAAACAAATTTATGCCGACAGGATTTTTTAAAAAAAGAGCTTCCACGTCAGACCTTTACCTCCGTAAGCCTTTTATCCTCTGCAATCCTTCATCCACTCATCTATCCATCCATCCACCCATCTTCCTCGGGGAGAGGTGTTTTGGTTTTGCTAGCGATATATGTCAGGCACTGTAAGTACAAAGGTATTTTCACATCTCCACTGGGATTACTACCAGGCCTGATGTTATTAATGCTCCTGTGATGCGTTATTTTTTGCTGTTAGGTAGACTGACCTCCTGGTTCAAGTGGAAATGGCTGCCACGAGTCTTGAAGTCAGCTATCTGAGTATATACGCGCTTAACTGCAAAGAGCCTGGCTCATTATCCACACCACTGCCTTGTGTTCAAATATCTTAAAGGATGGGAAATATATAATTAATGTCAGAGTTTGTCAAAATGTTTGTTTAAGTGAGTGTTAGCAGTCACAGGATGGACAGGTAATATTTCTATAGTCTCCTTGCCACGGATGGAGGATGTATGAGAGAAGATATTGTTAGTAACATCGTTAGTACCATCCAGCTGCTTTTCACCACCTCCGCCTGTCCAGCGTCTCAGCCAAGCAAAGAGAAACAGGGAATAGAGAGTGGAAAGAGAGCAAGAAACACACACTCAGAGACACACACACACACACACACACACACACACGCATACTGCATTTATTCTGCCTGCTCTAGGTGCTGCCTGTGTTAAAGCCCCCGGTGAACCCAGTGTGTCAGTCTGCCGGTACATGGCCGGCGTGTCTCGCAAGCAGCCAACAGCAAAGGAATAAATCATGATCTTACAACAATGCGTCAGTTGACTTATTGCTGTTTCGTGACCGGAGGTGAACGGTACCACTGTTTTAAAAGGCCGGTCGGCGGTGGCGCAGGGGCGGGAGCCAGCCGAGCGTGCAGCCTTGTCATAGGGCCGTATAATAGGGCTGCATCGGCCCTTCCTCTAACTAGTCAGTTGGGAGGACCCCCACCACCATCGCCCCACCACCCTCCGTGTCTTTCATCTGCCGAGGCCCCCCAGCTATCGAGCCCAGCCTCTGCCCTGCCTATCGCCCAAACTCACACGGCCCGGCCCCGGCACCGGCTGACAGCAGCCCTCTCATCAGCCTGTCAGGCCTATGCTAACAAGGAGCTATCCATCCACCATGCCCTAGAGTGCCAGCTGTCTCTCTGTTTCCTGCCCTCCCCTCTGTTGTTCTTCTCCTCTCTTTTCCCGGACCCCTCTCTCTCCCCGTCTCCCCACTTTCTCCCCATCTTAGTTATTCTTCCTCGCTGACACATTCTTTTCTGTCCATCTGTCTCTCACTCGCCCTGGCTACACCTCTTCTTTCTCTCTGACTTTGCCTCCCCGTTCCTGGGTGTCTTAATGCGTCTCTCTGTTGTTGGGCATCTGCAGAACATCGGGACATCCTCTCCCCATCCCCACCTCCTCCCTCCCCCCTCCCCCCCCCTCTCCTTCCCCTCCCTCCCCTCAATAGACTTATCTCGGCCCCATGCCATGTGTCTGGCTTAACGCGCGTGGTGCCGCTGTGACCGTGTATGTGCATATGTGCGCGTTGTGGGTGTTTGTGTCTCTTTTGCATGCATCTGTTTGTGTGTCTTCCGCGCTCACAGGTGTTTGTACCTTATGTCTTACGTCTTTCTGCGAGGGAGCCGGTGACTGTGTGTGCATGCGTGGGAGGCCTGGCGTTAGCTGTTACCTGTGTCGTCCTGCGTGCCCTCTCCCTCTCTCCCCGTGCCACCTACTTGTTTGTGGCACACCTGCGTTGTGCCGGGCCTGACACCGGTGTTCGTCAACAGAGGGAGAAGCGGAGCACGGGTAATTGGTGACTTACTCCGTGTAGGGGAGGGGGAGAGGGAGAGGCTAACGCGGCGATGAACCAACAGGAGATACCAGGGAGAGGTGGCAACGGACAGATGGACAGCAGGAGGAGAGGAGGAAAAGAGAATAAGAAATGAAGAATTAGGATGGAAAGGAGAAGAGAGGACTGAATTTAGAGAGTGCGTAGGGACAGAGTTAGAAGGAAAGGCTAGTGGAGGGGAAATGAGTGTTTGAGGCTGTTGTGTAGAGGTCAAGAGCGACTCTGTTGATACCATTCCTCCTGTCAAATTGAATAACATTGCCTGCAGCAGCAGCTATTTGTCTCACACTCTGCTCTCACTGTAATTTAGCATCTGCGATAGGCTCCCTCATCTAAGAGAGTGTAGAAGAAGCAGAAGGAATGGGTATTGTTATGTTCTTGCTGCAGTAAAATAATGAAACCTCCCCTACATTTCACTTTTTAATTCCACAGTAGCAGTTTCTCCATTTTCTGCCTGCGTTTCACTTCAGCATGTCCAGTGGCTCAGGTAAAGAGAAATGGTGTGGGTGGAAGCACACTGCTTACTAACAGTCAGCAGAGTTGCAACGTTGAGAAGATGTGAGGTCTCTGGTTGGTCCAGCTCTTTAAGGGAGCGTCACTGTTGGAGGGTGGTGTTGCTGCTGGGGCACAAGGCTCGGCCTCGTCTGAATATGATGATGTATGAATATGGAGAGCATCAGTTGTGTGCCATCTGAAGAGTTGAGGTACCTACCTATATGCAATTAACAGGGTTTTTGTTGTTGTTGTTTTTTGTATGTGGTGCAAAAATGGCACAATTAACCCCCCATTTTTTAGCGTCCTATCACTGGACATTATTGTCCCCCAATGCAATGCACAAAGGAGCGGCTCACAGCTGGAAAATATTTAAACAAATTGCAGATGGTGGTAAAACAGCTTTGTGAACACAGCATAAAACAAAACAATAACTATTAAATCTCTCAAAAACATTTGGACGTCTGTGTGAGGTTTAATTGGGAGTGACACTCTAAAGTTACAGCTTGTTTAATTTCCTGTCAGTATAAAAAGATTATGTCTGTGTTTTTGCATATTAACTACAAAAACAGTAAGACATCTAGAGCGTAGTGCTCACTGTGCTTACTGTTTTTACTCTGATGGGACGCTGCTGTTGACACCATTATTGACAAAACTGCTGTGTGACCTCTCCGTGTAGCTTTATTGCTACCTGCTTCAAAGTTGCAATGCAAATGTTATCTCTTCACTCCACTCTTTGTTCTTCTTCACCCGCTCTCCTTTCCACCTCTTCTTGTCTCTTTGTCTCTCTCTTTCGGTCTCTGCTTCCTGTTGAATGGATCTGGGAAAACCAGTGTTAGCGTGGACACTTTCTGTCTTGGCTACAGCGCGCTAAGAAAGCTCTCAGGGCAGAACCAAAGACCTTGACTGCTTTTTGAAGCAGGCTGTCGCTGTATAATCGGTTAGCTTCTCTCAGAGGAAGGGGCAACACACACACCCACACACATGCACTTGCACTCACACACACACACACACACACACACACACACACACACACAGTGTGAGAGGCAGGCAGCCCCTCATTACCGGGCAGAGCCCTGGTCCCTGAGGACTGGACCCAGCACCTAATCCTGTATTTGTTCTTGGGGACTGTATCTGTGATTCTCCATTGAATGGAATATTAAGCACCCAGGTCTTTTGTGGAGCGTGTAAGCCATTTGGCTCCACTCATCTATTATTTATCAGCCTGGCAAATATTTTATCAGCCTTAGCCTCTCATGACCCACTCTCATGTGGAAGCCCCCCACCCACCCCCCCACCCCGTAAATGAAGAAAAAAAAGTGGTACAATTTCTCTTTTTTCCACTTATCTTCCTTTTACTTTTTGCCTCATTCGTTCTAAAATCTGAACAAGGACACAGGGATTTGTATTCATCAGAATTAGAGAAGCAAATATGTGAACTATTCCTCTGGAGTTCCCTCCAACTTGCCTTATCTCGGGCACACTGCCACCTCCATCGCTTTGGAGATAGCAAATAAAAGAAAACAGAAATCTAGATTTGCTTTATAAATCATTATCTTAGTTTCAGTCACCCCCCTCCCTTCGCAGCCAACTCCCCCAAGCCAGCCACCAAGCCTGAGAAGAAGAGAAACAGAGAGAGAGAGACTCCTGTTTTCCCTTTCAACCTGAGAGTAAATCATGCCAGTTGGGGGGCTCACCTTGAGGCCTGGTGGAGATAATTGGAGTTGGTTAGCGAGGTGTTCTGTGCCATTACCTCCTGGTACCAGCGAATGGCTGGGGCTTGTCTCGCACTCCCAGAGGGGGAATACACCCGCCTGTTGGCTCTCCACTTAGTGTGTGTGTGTATGTGTGCGTGCGACCCACGTATGTATGTGTGTATGTATATCCACACACGGATCGCTGACCTGTCTTCATCACAATTTAATGGCCCCTTACCGTCATCGCTTTAAAAAAGGGAGAAGGGTGCGATGGTTTTGATAGTAGCTCTTCCACCAAGTGCTTCACTTTCACACATTAATATTCATAGCATTGATTTATTTTCAGAATTAACAAAAAAACAAACTGTTTGCCAGGGAATTAATCCTGACAGGAGCGTGGCATTGTTGTGTTTTATTTGAAGACGGCAGGCAGCGGAAATATGCATATGCAGATACACAGAGCAAGACACCAATTAAATGTTGATTAAGTCCTAACTATTGTGGGACTGGGTGTATGAGAGACTGCGCTGAGACAATAAAAAAAAGATCATTGCTTTTTTTTTTTCCTAGCCGATATGAAAAATGAATGCAGTTAAAACAAACATGCAGGGAGGGAGGCACATGGACACACACACACACACACACACACACACACACACACACAGGCACACACACTTTTTGTTTTAAGCTTTTCACATGTCCGGGCTTGATGTTTGGGTGGATTCAGAGGGTGGGGTCCTCTCTCTCTTCCTCTGGCAGCGGCGGCAGTTTTCAGCCACCAGGCTTGCCCGCTTTTGGCCGGTCAATTGTGACACAGTGTGTGTCAGTGAGCAGGGGGTCTCTTGGTAGTTATGCGCGCGTGTGTGATAGTGTGTGTCCGTTTCACACATTGACTGTGAAGCTGCAGCAGTATAACAGCGGCTGCTGCTCCAGGGTCCCCGCGGTATTGGCCTAGCCCGCAGTCTCTCTTGGCTAACTCATGTTTCATTCTTTGGCAATTTGCCCTAATGAAGTCCCGCAGGAGCCCCTCAGACCTCTGTTCTCTTTCCATATTTAATCATGTTATTTTAATCTGGGGGATGAGCTAACGCCTCTTTCTCCTGCCGTGTCTCTGTGTCTCTGTGTGTGTGTGTGTGTGTGCGCGCGTGTTGCAGGTCATTACTATGGCTGGGTTTTCATGAGATGGGATGTCAAGGGGGGATGCTAGCTTTAAGACAATGGGAGACAATGACTGTAATTTTATGTGTAACGATAGTTTGACAATGTAGAAAGCTTCTTGAAAAGGAATGTCATCTTCATGGGATTGCTTCTCATTATTTGTTTAAAAAAAGCAGTTATTTTCTCTTTAATTTCTAGGTCATAGTGTTTGGGGTAATTTTGATCTTTATGGTTACTGTCAGCACTGTTATAGGCTGCTTTTGTTGGTTCGTGCAGGTCGCAGCACAATTCTCAGTCTGACATTGAATTGAAAAGCAGTTAATTATGAGCACCAGGCTTGTATTTGCTCTCATTTTTTGTGTTCAGAAGAGGTTAGAATCTGTGTTTTTTAACTTAAATTTCCCAATGCCATGTGCAGTTGCACCAGTATCATTCGAGTGATGACCCGCCACAAACAAATCAATATGTAAAGCAATTGCCTGTTCTGCACTTTACTCGATACTCACCTTGTCATCAATCTTTCTCTCCTCCTCTCGTGTTTCTGTCATAAGTGTAAGACAAAGCTCCTGTCAGCTGGTTGATCTCCAGCTCTCAGTCTGTTCCTCTGTTCCTCCAACAATAGCTTGCAGGTCTTGTGTTCATCACAACAGCGCTACACGTGTCAGCGTAACATGTTCTCTCTGAGGGCTTTTATTTGTGAGCAAGATAAAGGCTAATTCAGTGAAATCAAACATCTAGTGCATTGACACATGAACACAGCTGTAACTGTGATTCTGGATTTATTATTTTTAAAAACACCATGTTTGGAGGGAAATTAATCTGTTTTTTAATACTTCTTGTAGGGATTTTAGAAAGGCTGAAACTTAGTTGAAGAAGTTGTAAAAGTGTATTGGTAAGAAAAAAAGACAAACGGTATATTTAGCTCAAAGTTATATTTCAGTTTTTTTTCATTTCTTGGAGTTTCTTTGGTGCAATTCTGGAAGCTGAAATCACACAAACAAAATATTCAACTACGAGTAAACATGCAGCACAGAGAGATGTTTTTGTCTTTCTTTTTCTTAGTTTTGCTCCGTCCTTGAAAAGTTGTGCTGAGATTGTCCTCTCGCTTCTTTCTGTCTGTAGTTAACTGCGTGTGTCCACGGTGCGGCTGCTCTGCTCTTTCCCATGTACTGGCAGCACATCTTCATCCCCGTGCTGCCCCCGCATCTTCTGGACTACTGCTGGTAAGGCTGACCACCTCTGAAATGCACACAAATACACAAAACACCATCAGCATCATCGTAATAAATGTCTACACCCCCTCCTATTCTCTTCTGCCACTTCTTCCTCTCCTTCCTTCTCCCACTTTCCAGCCTCCTCCCCACGCACGCACGCACCCTCGCACACACCTGACACATACCACGCCATGTGCGCTGGTCATGCACCAAGCTGAAAACCTCGGTGTAAAAGTGCAGACACACATGTTCACACATTCTCCCACCCGCTCTCCGGGTTGTTCTCACGATTCCTCTCGTGGTGCGACTTCTCCTGTGTGGCCCCTCAACATAATGAATGGCCTGGATCACCTTGCTCCATATTTCATGCCAGTGCTAGCGCCACGCTCTCATCTTCTTAGCCCTCTCAGGGGTTCATTACCACCCGTCCAACGCAAATCCAACAAATCTGAATGGACTTGATTGAAAGTGAATGGAGAGCAGAGGGAACATCTACAAATCTACATGTGTTCAGGTCAACTTCAGATCTGTACATATATATAAAAAAAAAAAGAAAAAAAGCAGTGGAGTGGAGAAGTCATCTTATGTAAAATGAGCTGTTTTTTGTCGAATCAGTGCTGAAGGCTCGTACAGTACAGAGCTTTATCATAAGGGACACATCAGCTTCAAAAATGTATTCATCACTGACAGTAAAATGTGATTTTCAACACTCTGTGAAGACTCATCATTATCTTATTTAATCACAGGGGTTTCCTCCATGTGCTGATTAGATAACTGGATTATATTAGGTGCTCTGTGCCGTGTGTGTACATGTGTGTGTGTGTACACATGTGCATGTATCTGTGTAAATGCTGATGAAAGTCAGCACATGAAATGCAGAGGACGGCGGCTAAAGTGCAGAGCTACGGGTCTGCTGTTTGTTTTGCTGTTGCTTTAAGTTGATTACAAGCCTGTGGCCTCTGAATCATTCTGGCCAGGAATACACTGACCCAAAGCTATCCGATTATTGCTGCTTCTGTAAACCTCATCCATAAAAATGGTTTCTATTATTTGACTGTTTTTGTTGATTTTTTTCATCTTGGTGGATGGGAAACATATTCTGTGATTCAGCCTTTCCTTATATGATGATAACCACGCAAAGTATATGTTTGAAGGGTAAAAAAGAAAACATTTGACACTTCTGCCCTTTTAGTTTTCTAGGAAGTGTTCCAAGTCTTTCTATGCTTTCTGAATCTACAGTCTTGTGAAACTCCATCAACTGTCATTCAAAAGCATTTATTCTTGTTATTTTTAATAGCAGTTTTATCATTATGATAGATAGTGGCAAAAATAACCATTGTTGAAGTATTATACTTAGTATTTTTCTGTAAAGTTTCTCTGGTTAAATGAATGCCCACTAATAGTTAAGTGTGGCTGTATTAAACCGAAGCACTGTGAATCACATTTTGACCTACAAGTCAGTGAAAAACAAAATTGGCAGATACTGAATGAAGGTGAAACTTGTTTGGTCGTTTTACCTTTTACAATTAAAAGGGAAAAAGACCAACAATTAATGTAATCTTGTGTCCCATATTGAGAGTGATAATGGTGCTTGGGAAAATACATTTCAAGTCTGATTTTTGCTCAGTTGCTGTGCCCTGCCTGTTATTTGATTATGCTGAAGAGCAACATAAAAATGAACAGTTTTGCTGCCTATGTTAAAAATAATTAAATGTTTGACAGCAGTTTTCACATAATTTGTAGTTGATAAAATTGATTTTACTTTTGAAATAGATAGATTGTATTCTAAGTATAACCTGGGTGGTGGTTAATTCACTTTTTATTCTTACATTTGGATGATATTTTTGTTTTTTCAAATGAATACTTTATTCTAGAAGATTTAGTGGCATTAGTGGTTATTTTAATGAATTACATTATAGTCAGGTCACATCCTCATCCCTAACCAGCAGTCAAAAACCCCGAATAGCATTTTGGTTTACACAGGGCTTAGGTTATGCCTTGATAAATAAACAAAGGTTAATCAAATATCAAAATAGTAATTGAATGCATTTCAGATTAATCTGTTAATCAATGAATACCCTCAGTATTATATGTTTTACTTTTTCAGGTGGGTGTTTAAAATGTGTCGTGCGAGTGTAACCTCTGTGAATCTTTTCTTTGCCACATGTAAACGTCTGATATCGATGTTGCTCACAGCTTTGTTTTCTTCTCTCCATCCACAGTGCCCCCATGCCATACTTTGTGGGAGTTCATCTTAGTCTGCTGGAGGTACGTTAGTTAAGCAGTGGGTATGTGTATGCATATAAATGTGCCTGTATATAAATGTACATCATTATACAGTATGTGCATAATTATATATGCTGCTGCAAATTGATGTATATATGTGCAAACTCTGTGCCGTATATCAAAAGTTAAATGTTGATGTTTCCTAATTTGCATTAGATTTATATTGTGAATTTCAGGGTCCTTGTCAGTGGGTTTTCTTTAAGAGTAACTAAATTACATTTAGGGACAATGCGGTAAACTTATGTAGTCAATTCCTAGTTTTTTCTTCTCAGTATAAGGGATCAGATAATTCTGTGCCTGGTGTGATGAATTGTGTTATTAATTTTGGTATAAAATATTTAAAAATGAAGTAAGAAATTTTTGGCACCTTCAGCACACTGAATCAAAAAAATTGACTTAATGTTTTTTCTCTTTAGCTCCCTGTCTTGCTTTTGTGCATTCTTAACCAAAAGTACAAAAGACAGAGAGAGTGAGGCAAAAAAGTATCTGCAAACAAAGAGCTTTTCTACTTCATTGTTAAATCCTGTGTGTTGGTTGGGGGGCAAGCCATCACCAGCACTGCTGTTGTGTGTGAATGCATGTGGCAAGCACGCGCACACTCAAACACTTGAGTGTAAGTGTGTGGACAGAAGTGTTGTGTCTGTGTGCGTGCGTAATTGTGCAAATGCATATGTTGTAACGCACATGTGTGCTTGCGTGTGTGTTTGTGTGTGATATTTGTCTGACAGTTGCGGCAGTGGCAGTATTTATCACACTCTGCATCCGTGACAGACCCCCTTTCCGCCACTACATAATTAGTCCAGATCAGCATGTGAGCCTCCACTGCACAGGCTGTCACAAAAGTGACAAACTAGAAATTCACACACTATGCTGCCCCCCCCAACACACACACACACACACCCCACCCCCCACACCTGCCTGCATCCTGCACCACGCTGAAATAATTGTTGAATTTGTCGCCATCAGGATGCGCACAGCACAGCATCACTGTGTTGTTGTTGATGCATGAGGTTTTGGTGCTGTGGAAAATCTTTGCACGATCCAAATGTTCCTCCCAGTACCATTCTTCATTTTATGAGTGTGTGTGTGTGTGTGTGTGTGTGTGTGTGTGTGTGTGTGTGTGTGTGTGTG
>JAOXYL010000105.1:9042079-9071544 GCA_028564955.1 Terapon puta
ACACACACACACACACACACACACACACACACACACACACAACATACATGCTTGTCTTCCTCGGTCTTTGTCGAAGCAGGAATCTGTTTGTTTAGCTGTTTTTCTGGGTGTGTGTATTAAAGCTCCTCTGTGAGGCGCTGAGGCCCCGCTGAGGCTGCGGACGCACTATTACCCACACCGCTAACAGTATATTCTCAGGTTCCACCGCCTACCGGACTCCAGCCCTACCGGCAGTATATAATTCAATCCACTGCCCAGCAGACACCAAACCTTCGCTCACTCCCACACTGCTCTGGGTCTCCTGATTTAGCACCGTTCAGCCTACTACGACCGTTAGTGTGTATTAATGCCTCCTTACTACGGCAGAGATGCGATCTTCTCTACGTTTTATACAATTACCTTCCTACTTTTTAGCTGTTTGCCTGTCTGCCTTGTCGCCTGCCGTATCACCTGCCTGGCTGCTTGAGTTTCATGACACCTGTCTGCCTTCTTGTCTCTCTCTCACTGTGCTTACCTCCAGGCTGGACGTTTCTTTCACCCGCTGTTTGCTTCTCATGCTTCTTTGCCTGCGCCTGTCTGGCTATAGTACCGTCTTCTCACTTCCTGCCTGCTTGCTTTTCTGTACCCAGGGACTCGAGCCCTAAATTAAATTGCAAACCGAGTTTGTCATAAAAAGGAGTCAGGGCTTTTGAAAAGCGACAGAAGCAGAGAGAAAAGCCTTTGTCTTTGCCGTGTGATAAATTAAGTGGCAGGCTCAGAGCCTTTTCGCTTTGATCCCCCACTCACCATTTTTCCTGACTAATGACAGAACATAGCCCGCATATCATGTCAAATTACACCACCTGAAACTGAAACTGCACTGGCATTAATATATTTATTGCAACAAATTGTTGTTGTTGTTTTTATTCCTATTCCTTTTTTTTCTGTCTCCTCTCATCTTTTCACCGGGGCTAGTAGATTAATAAGGAAGCGAGCAGGTACTAATTGAGTGGAATTCCAGGTCTCTTGTTAGTTTGCTTGTTAGTGATGAGGACATGCCACATGGCATTTGATGTTTGTGTTTACACACAAGGAGATGTTTGAGGCATTGTGCAGTTTGTCAAGCAGAGGCCTGAAATCTTGATTAATGCTGAGCGATTCTCTGTCTGTGCTGAGCAGCCGCATGTCGTTTCTGAGCTATTTAAACCCCTCTTCGCTTCTCTCTAATTCTCACTGTAACACTGGCTACTTAACACTCAGGCTTTATTCAGTGTGAAACCAAAGCCCTGAGACCTACGAAGTAATGATTATTTTCACTTTAAAAGCCCAGCTCACTTTGTATGAATATATAAAGAATGAAATGGATTAAAAGGTAAAGGCCACAGGCAATTTTTCTGCATGTTTTAAGTCTAACTAAGAGGGAAAACAAAGCGCTCTGATGTTGATTTAAGCAAACCTTTAGAGATCAGTCTAATTATGGCAATGCAGGCTGTGAGCACATGTGGACTCTATTACGTTGCTCGGCTGACCAGTGGCCGTGCTTTTAGCAGGTTCAGAGTTCACAGTTGTCCTGAATTAGCCGCCCTTTTGTCAGACAGGACCCCTACACCGGCTCCACTTGTGCCCGCCCCTTAATGGTCTTTTCCCGCAACTTCACACATAATATTTTAGATTTATTGACTATTACAAATGCTACCATGCCAGTAGCGGTTCCGTTTAGCAGAAAAGGGAAAGATCGGAATAAGAGAGTAATTGGTAACGGGTCAAAAAAGGATGCAACAGTCCTTCTGAAAATGACTTGACATTTTTGAATTAGAAATGTCAAATGAATCAAAAGACAAACATTAGTTGTACTTTTCTGTATTGGTTTTTTTTTTTAAATGCACAGGGACAGCAAATTGCATCAATCTTTTTCATTTTTTTTCCCACATTGTTATTTTTTTGGTTTGTTTTAACGTGCTTCTATATTTACATTTTTACATTTCCTATTTTAACCGTCACATTTTTGTGTCTGTATAAGAAATAATCCAGATCAAGATCTTTTTTTGTTGCTTTCTATGAGTTTGTGCTTTTCTTTAGTTTACTGTTATTTTAGATCAACATTGTGATTTTATCTTCTTTTTTTAAATATTGTGTATTTTTACTAGGGTTTTGCATGTTTTAATGTTGTCTAAGTTTAACGGCAAGTTTTAATAGTTTTTACACATTAATAAATCATACTAATCTCCTAGAGACTGTGCCTGTGTCAGTAAAATCAATATGTTGACAAGCACGCTGAAAAGAAATACTCAATAAAAAAAAAACAAAAAAAAACACACACTGTAGTTTTTCCCTGGAAGATCAAGGTATTTTTGTTTCTTATTCTGAGATCCACAGTTCCTCTTTCGCACAGAGATTGCGCTGATAAAGTTATAATTGGCTTTTGGTTGGTGGAGCTGTTTACCGCGCTAGTCATTAAAAGTATCCAAGAATAGCAAATTAGGAGTCTGTTAATTCTGAAAACAAACAGTGTGTGACTGAATCAGATTTTTATTTCATCCCTGCAATTGATCTCAAACCAATGACGGAAGATTTTTTTTTTTTCATGTATTATTCTTTCTGTGCCACATATTCAAGGTGAGGTGCTACAATGCAGCTTACATCTTTATTTTCAGATGCTCCCTCTCACATCACAGCCTAATTCCTTCTATTCTCCTCCTCTCTGCCTCTCGCTACTTTGCTGACACCGTGTACCCATACATTCCTAGCCTTCATACATTTGATCATTTGTATTCCCAATAAAGGGGGAAATTTACAGCGTACACTCCTACTTCCTGTATTTCAAGCCTGCATTTGGAGGTTTACAAATGAATGAGGGGGTTGCGGTTGTGTCTGCGCGCCTCTCCTGAGATCACCTGGCACACTTAATCAAACATCGCGGCTTTAATTTGGTGTTCAGTCTCCGATGCTCCCTGAAAACAACATCTACATCATCATCTACAACAGAGCGCAGCCGACAGCAGGCAAACACTCGCACATGCAGATGCACAGACGCACACAGAGACACCTACGCGTCGTCGGCCAGGAATGTTCATCAATGACACTCAGATCTAGTTCAGCAGTAAACTTTTGCTACTCACAGCTTTTTTCGGTTTGTCCACCAGATCCCCCCATTTTCAGTTTAAATACAGCCGAAGTGCGTTTCACTTCGCTGGTGTCTTCCCAGTATAGCGGAGCCACCTACAGTAAAGCCCCTCGCATGCCGCACTAACTAGATGGTGGCTCGGTGCTGGGAATGCGGTTGCTCCACCTCAGTTACATCCTATACTTTACCAGCAACGGTCTCAGCGTCTACAGCACATTATAACAAGCCCCAATGTATCTGATTTTGTTTTTGTTTCTGCACCTCACCAAGCTGCAAACGCTGTGATGTGCTCATTTAAATCGTTGTTTTACAGGTTAGGATTGTTTTAAATGGCGCTGAACTGTGCATACACTCTCTCCGCAGTGTTAGCAGCCCTTCATTTACTCATGTGGAGTTTAAAAGCTGCACTTCATTTTCACATACTCGTTCTGCCGGCGGTTCACTCTGGATTAGAAGTCAAAAAGGGAGAGCAGCATCACCCACTGCGTTAGTTATTGAAGTGAGAGATGACATTTAGCTGTAGTTAATTATGTATGCAAAACTCAGCCGCTCAGCTGCTATAAGAGGTCAGCTTGACAAAGTAACCCCACACCGGGGAGAGTCTCATGGCAATGAGATAGCCCTATTAAAACACACACACACACACACACACACGCGTGCACAGAGACTTTTTCTCCCCCTTGCTTTCTCACTCTTTTCCATTTCGCCCGGCTTTATTGTATTGCACGTACTCAACTGCAGATCAACATACAGCATGATTAAAAATTATATGTTTCACCGCTACGTGCCTTTAATAGTTTATCTATTCTTGTCCCTCTCCATTTTTGCACATTTATTTAATCACATCATTTTGCTATTTTAATACTCACTGAAGTTAATTTTGGTATCATACTAAAGACTATAAGAATAATGATCTGATGTGATTAGTTGTAAGCGACTACGATTGACCCCCCTCCCCCCAACAACTGAAGTAATCTCCCCATTATTTTGCAGTTTTGTCGTCAGACTGAAAATAGAGGTTCATTTAAAAGAAATCATAAAATATCTAATATTTGTTTTAAATTGGTTGGATAAATGGATTTCTTAGATTCCAAGTTACAAGCTCATTGTGCACATGTATGTGTGTGTGAGGGAATATGCCGGTTCTCTGTGTGTCTTTGTTCAGATTTGTGTGTGTGTGTGTATGTGTGTGTGTGTACAGTTCAGACTGCAGCACATCAAAAGAAAGTGGGAGATTTTCATAACTATTTTTTTCTTTGTAGTTCTTTAATTGCGTCCCCATGGCTTTCTTTCCCTGGACAGAATCTTAAACAAAACATTCTTTTTTTTGTGAGAAGAAAACCCAACTTTTTATTTATTTATTTTTTTAACAACAGACAAGTGTCAGGGTCGTTATTTGGAAGGGGTTTTTTATGCTCTAGTGAAAATTTAGAGGGAAATTCTAAATATATATTCAGAGTTTTGTTTAGTTTTAACTTTTTTCTTTCATTATCAATTTTTTTCATTTACTTAGTAGTAAATGTAATATTGTCAGCCAGTCTCCTACCTTTTGTCATACTTTGTTTTCTCTATTTAGTTGTGTATGAAAAATGAAAAATGATAGTTCAAGTAGCTGATTATCAGCAATAATCAGGATTTATATGTTGTGTGTGCCTCTTATATCAGCACTGTGTGTAGAAAAAATATTTTTTGTGATCCACAGCATGAAATGATAAAACTATGATCATAATTTTATCAGGATGAGTTTAATAATAGAGCTGTAGCTGTATTGTGCCACTCCTCATACAAAGAAAGTGAGAAGTGTTTTCGTCAAGCTCTCCATTACAGTGTCTCTTTTTTTTTTTTAAACTCTCCAGAAGCTGTTGTAGTGTGGTTTGCATGTAGTGAGTATAATGCCATTTCCCGATGGATGTTTGTGTTTGAATCAATACATCGAAGCTTCGTGTGTACACACACATACACACAGACACACACACACACAGATGCGTGGTGTCACCTACAGCGGTATCATCCCTTACAGTCAGGCAGGGATCATCATTGCACCTGCTAATTACCATCTCCAGCTGGAGAGTTAAATGGAGATCTGTTCTATGTCTGACCTTTGACCCGGTGCTCTTTATGTGACGCACTTCAAACCCTGTTTGGGCCTGGCTGGGCTGGGCCTTAATGAGGCCCCATGTCTGCCCTCTGTGGGCTGTGCGCTTTGGATGCCCCGCTTTCATCCCCGACCATCTTCCCTTGATGTAAATTGAAAAGATCACAGCTATGGGGAGAAGACCTGTACTGGAAAGGCCCCTCTGCATAGATTATGAATATCATAACTCAACAGTTTTTTTTTCTCCCTCTCCCCTAACCACCCACTCCCCTCTCTCCTCCTGCCACCCCTTCCCTGTACAATGCTATAGTTCTAATTGGACCCAATGGGGGACTCTCTGCCTTTGATCTCATCACCGCCACTGTGACTTTACACTAAAAAATGTCACTACCAAATTGGGTTATCACCTGTAGAGCCTGGCCTTCCTCTGATGCCTGTACGCATCTCGTTAGCTTCACTCAAACTGTAGAAGTTAATTAGCTTGACAGAACCATTACCGTGGAGGCATACCTGATGATTGTGGCGTAGGCGCCATATTCAAAACCAAACTACTAAACACACATTTATTTTTTTTAGGCAGATATATGAAGTAGTGCACCACAGGTTTGTGCTTCCTTTTCCTTTTAACAAAACCGATATATTGGTATTTGTCATGCACTACTACTATATTTATTAAATGTGATAATTTAATTAATTACCACATATGACTAAGGAGGAATATTTTTCATGCTTAACCTTACCCGTGAATAAATGTGAAAATTTGAAGTTATTGCTTTATCACCCATTTTTCTCTATCACTGGGACATACAACACAAGTGAGGTGATGTCCCCACCTCATTAAAAAGTGTTTGCCACTGCAGTGCTCTCGCCCGCTCAAAGCTTCTGCACAGAACTCTGTGTGCAGAGTAAACTCTGCTATCCCATCTTCTCTGACAGTCTTTGGGGTATGCCTCCCCCACTTAGACTGACATTGTGTTCTCTTTGATTCTCCCCCCGAAAAAAGACAGTTTAATGATTTGCAAGGATGAGAAAAATCAGGAAAAACGCACATAAACATGAAATATTAATTCCAGAAAGGGCTTTACACAAACATAAAAGCATTTAGCACAATGAGTGAATATGGAGATGACACTTGTTAATTTATCCGTGATAAACTTCCTGTTTGATGCCTGGGAGCATTTGCAATGGCAGCACGGGGACGTTGTGGAGAGTGAGAAAGCCCAGGGGAGAGGAATCGACGCTGTTCATTTTGTCTTTGTCCCAGTTTAAGACTGCCACTCTCTCTGTCTCGCTTTCTCTGCTTCTCTCACAGCCCCTCTGTTTCTTTCTGCCTGTCCTTTGTATCTGCTATGCTAACACTTTGCTTCTCCTCCCTGAAGTTTCCCAGATAGGCTAATTGCAGACCACGAAATCCCTCCAACGCGGCAGCTACACAGCATGATGTCTTTGGCGGCCTCTGATTGAAATAGACCTGATCAAAATTTTATCACATTACAGAAGAACCGGGGTCATTTAATGATAGAAACAACCCTAAAATGTATTCCTGCTTTCATCTCTTCTTTCTTCCCTTCCTGCCCACAAATGCTGCTGCTACCAGCAGCAGTATTAAAACTAATAATATTGATGTATAGAATTTGTCAGTGTTCAGTGTTGTTTTGCAGGCTGGACCTTTAACGCAGGAAAATTTCTGATGCACTTCCTGAACGCTGAATGCCACCAGAGCACACACTAGAAAATGTTGCACCACATTAGGAGGCGATTGAATGGACTGACAAAATGCAGCACAGTGTTAAATGCAGGCAGGCTGCTAACCGAAAATGTTAATTTATCCCGTTCCTTGTAGTCTCACACACACTTTATCAGTTCTCTATGTGCTGTCAATTTTCTCGCCCCACATTCAGACAGCAGAGTGGTAAAGTACGACGGTCCTTGCTTTGAGAGCTTTGGCTCAAGCAATGTGCAAGATACCAAATCATTACCAGCCACAGGCACAGATCTACGGAGAGAGTTTAACCACCGATTTCAGCATTTACTGTCTTATTATAGTGAGTTACTATAGAGCATAGGATAAAACAATACAAAGTTATTCGGCGATGAATTACAATTAATCTGTTTTTCACTAATTGAGGTTGAAGGTTAAACGTATAGGTTTTTCTTTAAAATTGTCATTCAAGCCTGTATTACTGCTAACAGCCCACACCAAACTGCGGCACAGTAATCTAGACCTCCTGTGCAACCCAATCAGACGTTGTACTTTTGTGCTAAGCTGGCACAGCCCACACAGAGAGCAACAGTCCCTCGCTATCTCTGCCTCCTCCTCGCTCTGCCACAACACAGTCAGACTACTGCTGAGCAGGTGAGGAGAGCCTCTTGACAACTTCCTTCCCAGACTCCCCAGGGCCCGGTGGCCAGGGTGAATCTTTTGTCATCCTAAAACAAGCTCGGGCCTGCTGCTCCTCCACTCTCGCCTGGAGTCCTGGAGACAGAGCCAGGAGAAGGGAAAATAATTAAAGACATTTTATGTCAAGAGTCCCTTTCTAGAGGGAGTTTGGGAGAGCCAACAGGGGAGGGGAAAACAGGAGGACTAGAGAGAAAGAGGTGGAGAGCAAGAAATGGAAGGAGAAGCGAGAAGGCAGTGGTGTGGAGAGAGGGGGTGAGAGAGGAAGAGCACGGATGCAAGTTTCCATTTCCTCTCTGTTGTCCCCTCCCTCTCGCCGCCGCCCCCCGTCCTCTGCTCAATTAGCAAAGCAGCAGGTGCTCTCAGCAGCACAACAGATAAGCTTTGAGGAAAGGCTGAAGCTTTTCCCTTTCTTTTCTTTCCTTTTTTTTGAGATGACCTGCAAATGTGATACTTCACACCCAGAATGGGCTAGCTGTTTCCTCCACCAATTTCAGAGGTGATAATTTAACTTTTACCCCTCCATATCCCCCCTCCCACACCTCTCACCCCCCTCCCATCTCTCTCTCTCTCTTTTTGTCTCTCTCTTTCTCTCCCACATTCTCCCTCTTATGTTTTCCACCAGGTGTCCTCTCTGAAGAGCAAGCTGAAGAAGCAGTCAACAGCAACAGGAAGTGGTGTGGCGAGGGCCTTCCTGAGAGCGCAGGCCGCTCTTTTTGGATCCTACCGGGACGCCCTCAGATATAAACCTGTAAGCATCTTGTGTCACTAATCACGATCAATCATCATGTGTTTGAGCTCACCTTCTCTAAAGAGTTGGTTCACCTGAATTACAGAAAAATAAAACACGTTCTTAGTTTGCTAAAGTGGTATCTAGCCAAATAGCGTTTTGCTTTGAATAGCTTTGACTCTGAAATATTTGCTGCCACCTCAATATAATGAAGCGAAGAATTGACACTATTGATAAAAAATAATAAAAAATAAATCCCCAGTAATCTCTCTCCTTTACGTTTTGATAATTATAGAACATTATAGAATATAGACAGTAGAAAATACATCCAGTGGAAACACAGCAAAGCTCACCAAGTTGTTTTTGGTCAATACTGTGAGGGCCTAAAATGAGTGTTTTCTTTTTGTAAATTGGCCAAACCGACCCTTTAACCTCATCTCGCTCTCATCTCTGTGAATAAATATCTTGCTGATGATGGTTAAATGCTGTTGGATTACAGATAAAAAATCAAAAACATATTGATTAAAAAATGCTCATAAAGTCTTTCGGTTGTGTTTTCATTCACAAGCAGATATTTTCACAGGCAGATATATTCACAGTGAATATAGTATATTTGATCAGGTATAGCAGTGTATGGATGAGTTGAGTCAAATTTTGCTGGAGTGTGGTTAGACTGGGGCAGTTTTGACTGAAGGTAAAAGGTGTGTTTTGAGCTGGAGCGCAGAGCTAAGGTGGGCCTGTCTGAGGCAGTGAAATGTCAGAGGAGCTGAAAAGAGTCAGGACTTTCCCTTTGAAGATCCCTTTTAGCCACCTTTGGTGTTTTACTCTCCTTTACTAAGCCCCCCTAACATTTCTTTTCTGGATCTTTTCTGCTTATCAAGTCTGAGTCAGAGCACAGCAAACTACAGCATGTCCTGTTTGTCAAATAGCAAAGCCTTTGTTCCTTTGGCTTTGAGATTAATTGGACTTTGTGGACTCCCGGAGTCAAGATGCTACATTATTGATGCTGTCTCTCTTTTCTCTGTATACAGACAGTATACGAACAAACTGCCTCCCCTCTGACACAAACGCTGAGACTCTGCGTATTATGTGTTTGTGTGTGTGTGTGTGTGTGTGAGGACAACATGCAGTAATTTCTCAGTTCGCTCACGCTCGCACCGTGTTTTCTTTTAGGCGAGATCTGTATAAAAGCCACGGAGTTAACATACGTGCACGCACACAAGCATGCGCAATCTGCACATCTGTTTTCATGAAGACACTGACGACGCTTCCCGTCTTCTGATATTTGTGGATTATCACTCTGCTAGTCTTTTTTTTTTTTTTTTGAGCTGAGGCAAAGACGGAGCTGAGTCTCTGAGTGCTGCGGTTCACGGGCCCATATGCCTCAACAGAAGGAGGGGTGTGGATGCTTGGTGGGAGTCTTGCTGAGTTGTAAATGAAACAATACTGGAAAATGATAATGAGTTGTAAAGCAATCAGCTGATTAGAGCAGCCTTTCTTAGGTCATCAGTTTGCGTTCACGTTTTGCTCCCCCAGGTGCTTCTCACCCGCTCAGTGCGGCACATGTGTGTCGGGCAAATAGAACCTGAAATAGCGATTCAAATTAGTTTTCACCACCATCGATGAAGCCTAGTCAGATAGGCGGGTTCGCATATTCCATAGCTGTGCACTCTGTACTATTTTGGGGCATCAGAAATCATACTTCAATCATTAAGGTATGTAAGCAGTTAATATCATCAGCAAAGATGTGAACACTCTGGATGGGGTGATGGGGGTGCCATCACATGATAAAAAAGTTATGAGGATTATTTTAAGGGCAAAAACTTACACATTACATAGTCCACACATTATTGTAAGCAGTAGCATGAAAATATACAGGGTCTTGTCAAAGTGAAAATGATTCTGTTTAAAATCTCGCGAACAAGCCTGGAAAACTAAATATATAAAACAGCTGTAGGAATAAACATAAAATAAATGGGTTTGGTTTTAAAATGATCTAGAAGTAACATACTGTCCAAATATCATATTTATAGATTTCCACTAGATCAGAACAGTCATCCACAGAGAGCTTCCCACTTGTTCCATCACTTTAAACACATCTGCTACGAGATGTGTTGTTCTAATTGTCTCTATGTAATGGCTCTTCCAAAATAAGGAAGCAATTTCATCATGTCTCCATGCATGACGTACAAACGTTTCATAGGTTTCTTGTCAGTCTGATATGAAACAGCTAAGCACAAACACAAATTTGACTCATTTTTACCTGCGATTGCACCCACTCACATACACTCCTCACCCCCTACATACATAGAAACTTACACATTTAGTTCTCGTCCTGTTCCCCTCCTTCACACAGGACTTCTTAAATATCCCTTTAGACATGACTGAATTGCTCTGTTTTTTAGTTGTTGTCATAGATTGTCTTTCCTGTTGCCAATTCATTTTCATCAGTTCTTTGTCTTCTGTTTTTCTGGTGTTTAAGATGAGTTTCTTCTCCTCTAACTCTGCAACAAAAACAGCTTCCCAGTCACATATATGGAGGACTGTCTTGTATGTCCATGTTTTGAGCCCTTAATGAATAAAAAATAAAATGCTTTTGTACTATGGAGGTATGAGGTGTGAGTATATATGTTTAAGTATATATGGATCTGTGTTTTCATGCAGTTACAGTGCCAGCCCAGCCTTATGTTGTTGCTCTACATCAACTATATCGACTACATACAGTAAAAACATGTTGCAGTCTTTCTTGTGCTGTGCGACCTTTGTGACCCTCCTAAAATAGATTAAATTATTGTTTCTTAGTTTGGTCTTTAACGCTGTCTAGTTGGAAGGCTCCTGCCCTAATAGCAGTTGGAGCTCGCAGCAGGACCCTGTGAACCAAAGGATTTTGTTGCATACTGGTGTGTGCACAATCTTCAAGTTGACTTTGGGCGTTTGTTCAGTAGCTGGTCGTTGTTAGTCTCAGTATGCTATTGAGTTTTCTTAGCTGCAGCATAGTCCAAGGCTGTAGCAGCCAGATGGAGACTGCAAAGCTGATTAAACTACAACAAACTACTTTCAACTGATTTTTATGAGAGAATACGCCCTAAAAACTTTTAGTGATGTAAGTGGAGCAGTATTCCTGTGATGTAATTTGGGCCACTGGTACCATCCGCCCATCCTTGAAAATGGGGTTAGTCCCCGGTGTTGTTAAGTTGTTTTTATGTGCTCACAGCCTCGAACAGACAAAGCACATTGTTTAACACCAGAAGAATTTAGAGCATCATTGAAATATGTGAGAATTATGTTAATTATGAGAAAACATGAATTGGAAATGACTGCAGGGCAGTGTGTGATTGGCCCGCAGTGGTTCTGTTGTCATCCTCCGTGTCTATAGCTCACAGGCCAACAGACATGATGTAAGAAATAGTAATAATGTGTTCATGTGGAGTACTGGGGAGTTTACTGGGACACTGCCTTCTGGTCCAGGGGAGATCATGTGCACTCTGGCAGGGGAACTATTTTTTGTTATTTTTATTTATTTATTTTGTTGTTGTTGTTGTTTTTTCAGTACTCTTCCACCTACATCTTCCTCTTCCTTCCGCGTTCCTTCCAGTCTCTCTTTCAGGCTCGTTTTCTGTTTTCAAGCCCACTTGGCTCAGTAATGAAGAAATCAGTTGAAATACTCCTTGGTTAGAGAACTTTTTATAGTGCATAATGATAACAGACATGATTTGAACGCCTCGGTGCCATGAATCATGTTTTAAACAACATTGTTGAGTTTAGACCCCCTGCCTTTCAAGGCACCAAACGCATCTGCCTTCGTTCCTGTGGCTCATTTCTGAACTAAATAAACATGGTGAAAAACAGATTGGCACAAAGAAAAAGTGAGCCAAAATTAATTAGTATTAATTGTTTATTTTAATTTTTGCCAATAATGTCTCTGTGGACTCCTCAGGGGGAGCCAATCACTTTCTGTGAGGAGAGCTTTGTGAACCACCGCTCGAGCACCATGAGGAACTTCCTGTCCATGGCTGTCAATCTGCAGCTCTTCAAACAGGTACAAACAGCTGTCTGCATATTTGTGTGTGTGTGTGTGTGTGTGTGTGATTGTGTGTGTCAGGGTTTCTTTTAATCAGCATTAACTACTCATTTTGTCATATTGTAACCATTAGAACTGAACTGATAAAGTGTTTAAATTCTGGACTGGATATTTAACTCTGTGCATGAAAACAGACCCTTAACTCTTCCTGAAATAATAGTCATAAATCTGCATAAAAAATCTGCTGTCACCCGTGCTGTCACATGGGTACATTGACAGATGCACAGCGCTATTCTGTAAGTTATAAGCAAGCACAAATAAAAGAAGATGACTGAGTGCCTATATTGTAAGTTACTCTGTCCTCCCCCGTCAATGTCAGGGTATTTTTGAGATGTTTATTTCTTTTTAGCTGATTTTTTATTTAGAAGGGTGAAAGTCTTCATTTTTACAGATGAAAGTTTTCTCTCTGCACCATTTGGGCTCAGCAAACTGTCATCAGGGTAAAGTTAGCGTTTAGTATCTTGACAGTTCGCTTGTTCAGAGTGAGGAGAAATGGAGAAGGGAGAGGCCAGGGATTATAGACGGTTATTGACCCCGAGAAACTGTTTACTGTGGTTATCTCTCAACACACATCTTAATGTCTCTCTGTTTGCTCAATTTTGCCTCCTGCACAAACAAAGCCATGAGAACTCAGGCCTGTTGAAAGTGTTTTTACTGCACAGAACCATATCATGGCTTTAATGTCTTTTTACACAAATGCACAAGCCTGTAAAAGAAAAGAGAATGTGGTCCGAATTAAAAAAATATAAAATACATCTGCCATTATAAAACATCCACCACTAGCAGATACAGTATTGTTAGCACCACAGTGTCATGTGTGTATTTATGTGCAGTGTATAGGGAGGATGTGTGTGTGTGTGTGTGCGTGTGCATGTGTTAGAGTGTGAGCAGGTATCCTTTATTCATGTGTGGTTACAAGAGTTTCCCTTAAAATCACTCATGTATACTTAATATGTTTTTCCCCCCAAATCCCTTCAGCAATACTAAACTTAGCCGTGCCAGGGCCAAGTCGAGAGACACCTCTAGCTCCGAAGAAAATTTCCTCTCACCCCTTGAATTTTTCTTTGTGCTCTCTGACCCGTGATAGTAGTGTGATTTACCCCCGAGAGTTACAGCACAGCGGCCCTCAATCAGCCTTTTGTTTCTCTGGACACTCTGCCCCGTCTATAATTTTCCCAGGCAGAGCAGATAGCGAGCAGCAGTTCAAAGCATCCTCCCGGCTGGCTCCTGCCTCAGCGGTAGCATTGGGAAACAGGCCCTTATCTCCTCCTCCTCCTCCTCCTCCTCCTCCTCCTCTCCAGAATGGGGGATGGGGGAGAGCTTATCTCCTCCACTCCTCTTTCGACTAAAAGTGAGAGAGGCCAGCGGTCCGCCCGAGCTCTGCTCCGGCCGTGACCCACATCCGCTCCCAAACGCGCAAACAATGCTCAACTTGCACGGCCACACACGAGCACATTAATTTTTACATGCATAAGCAAAGAAGTACACTTTTGGATTTTTTTCCCAGCACGCCTGCTCCTTGTTTTGTTATCAACTATTTTTTTTTTATCAACTGTTATTTAATTTCAAACTTTTTGTCTTGTTATGCATCTATAATACAGTATATTGTCTGCATTGTCAGTATATTGCACATTATTTATAGGCCTGTAAGTAGGACTGCTGTCTCATTAGTATTTCCCCTAATTAAAAACCTAAATAGCATTTGGCCACATACAATCATTAACTTTGCAGTATTGTCATATAAAAAATATATTCAAATCCACAACTGCTGCATTGCTGATATTACAATAGGAGTAGGAATTAATCATTAACATTACCATACTTTAAACCTTTAAGTTAATTATTTTGCTCATTTGTTTCCCTACAGCTAAAGTAAACAGTTTGCACTTTATTTCCCAGTTGTATTGTTGACAGAGGGGAACTACAGTGCATCATACGGTGGTTTTCGTAGTGTAAACAAACAGGTCGGGCTGCTCAATTATCAAGCAACCAATCAATAGGCTGAAACAACACGTCTGATATCCTCAACGAATATATTCAGTGTGGTATTCATCACTGTCGCCCCAAATGTCAACAGTACTTGGTCAAACTTGAGCTAAATTTAAACCACATTATTTGAATTGGCGGACCGCAACACGCGGCGGAGCACACATGCATAATGACGAG
Source organism: Terapon puta (assembly GCA_028564955.1). Classification (NCBI taxonomy): domain Eukaryota; kingdom Metazoa; phylum Chordata; class Actinopteri; order Centrarchiformes; family Terapontidae; genus Terapon; species Terapon puta. The sequence goes on from JAOXYL010000105.1 coordinate 9,056,653, forward strand.
GTGTTACCTGAGTCTGAGGTGTTACCGCTCTCAGCAGGAAATTGCTTTTCTACAGGTGATTTTGTTTTCGTTCCTTGTAAAGCAGCTCTTTTGCTTTGTGATCGGCCACAAGTAATTCCAGTTTTATGGGAACCGCGTGGAGTTGTTCATGCAAATTCATCACAACATTATTACTCTGGGAGCTGAATGGCTTAGTTGACAGAGAGACTTTTGTGTGCTGCCGCATGATATTGAAGGCCATCAATAACTTCCATTACCCCTATTGAAATGTATTATTGTAACAGAGTACTCGCTGTAAGCTGCTCAGTCCATGAAATAACGACACCAAGCCAACTCTGAAATGAATATACAAATCCACACCTCTTCACATGTCACAGTTTCACCTTCAAACACACTCCCGCTCTGTCCCTGGTTATTTATTCCGCTCTGCCCGCCCGCCCTTCCTGTGTTCAGAACAGAACAAGTGGGAGAAGTCTTACAAAAGAATGTGGAGGGAAGCCTGTTGACATTAACCTGCCTCCTATCAACCGTCCTCAGCTCCTACACACTTTAATACTCATAAGCGCGCACACAACAGGGTGTGTATTGTGCGAGTAGGGACTGATTCAATGAAGTCTCTTTGTCTTATTGACAAAACTAAGCCAAACGTGGTTTTATCGAGTCTGTTCGGGGACTTGTACTCTGATGATTTACTGCCAGGAGCCTTTGTAGACAGCGTGCGTCCCGTCAATCGATAATCATCCGTCATTCTTCGTGTATATGAATGCAATAGGCAAGGCATTTATTGAAAGAGGGAAAGGTGTGTCCTTGCAAAACCAAGTTATTTGATTCCTGATGTGTGTCTTTGAGACAGTTTTCAAAGTTATTAATTGCTTCATAGATATAAGGCTTATAGGAGAATGTTTTTCTATGTTTGATGTATATGAGTTATAGCCTGTCAAGCAGCTAAACCGGTTGGCTTGCTCTACAGGTTTTCTTCTTTTTGGCCAAATCTGGATTTCCCTGTTATAACAACTAGCAAAGATGGTGAGCTGTAAACCCAGATCCAACCGTTCAAAAGTGCCCCTCCTGTGAATGACGTGATTTCCGCCATAACCCTGAGTATCTGCAGTTTATGGGCTAAAATTCCACAAATGAGACCCAGGTTGCTACAAAAAAAATTACATTTCCTTTAAGCTCTCCGTGTATATCTCTGTAAATGAACCCCTGTAGAGTCCTAATCCCAACTTCGGGCTCCACAGTTCCAGAGTTTAAATACATGTAGACCACTGTGACCAACCCGCCAGTGAGTCAACGTGCTGGTAGCCAGATGGAATAACTCTTTCTACTGTCTGCAGCTATAACAGCAACAGGAAACAAAATGACATGTAGACACGAGTGTGGGAGCTTAGTCTCCCTGAATCTGTTCTGAATGTTTTGGTTTGGTTTTATTTACGCTTTTAGTTTTGGTTGAGTTTGTCTAGTCAAAAACAGTTCAAGCAAAATCATTTTAATGTTTGTGGAGTGAATTAGTTTTTCATATTTTTGTTATTTATTTAGTCTCCTATTTTTTTATGTGGTCGCAACCTGAAATGATTTCATTTTATTTGCTAAATGTTTTTTTCTTTCCCCAGTTTTTTGTGGCGTTTCTTTCAAAACAAAGAAAATGAGCCTTTGTGTTGTGTGCGTGTCTTTGTGTACACGCACGTTTGTGTTTTCTAAGTGTTGGTTTGCATGCGCGTGAGAGTGTGGTGATCACAGTCTGCCATTGTTGAGTAATGTCTAATTAAGGCCCACAGTGAGGCAGGTAATCCGGCCGGGGTGTGTGGAGGGAGACGGGGGTGGGGATGGGGGGGGGGGTAAGTGGAGGCTTTGGCTAGGTGATGATTTGGGTTGATTATGTGCACTAATTGGGCCAGCCAAGTAGCAGAGCAGTGGTTGGAACCTGCAGTCTCACCTCTCATTAAAATGATCTAATGATGAGTTTCCAGCTCTTCTGACCAGAGGAGCGGATGGCCGTGTCGGTCGCTAGTTAGCAGGCTGTCCCTGAGGACACGCGCCCTAAAACAACCTACACTGTTGTTACACTTTGGACACACGTGCAGAGGTGGGAGTGGGCTTGCTTCTGCTGAGAATTTTATCTGACAATATGTTGCTGTCAAGTAATTGTATTTAAAAGAATAGCGTACCATTTGTTGTTGTTCAGAAAAATACAAAAGAGTGCTTGAAAGGTAGGAGGTGTTGATCGTTAATTAATGCAATGATCAGTCAAAATACTTTTTAGCTTCAAATCCAAATACTTTATAACTCCTAATTATTTTAAATGACACTATTAGTGGTTGTTAGCTGCTTTTGCCTCCTACCTTTAGACAAAGAAATTCTTAAAAGGTAAAAAAAAAGATTAGTTTAAGGTTGAACAAAGAAAAAATATATATGAACTCGTAGAGGGTTCGTTTTTCAGGACCTCAGCAAACGTTGGCCCAACATTAAAATACCATATTGCAGCACTTTTATGTTTTTTTTTTTTTTAATGTATTTTTACATCAGACACCTGCCAAGATTAACCCAACAATTTGACTGAAGTGAAGTATTTTTTCCACGCAGAGATTTGCTGATATTACAAACAATGGGACAGGAAACTAACATAAACTTGGGGGTGGGGGGGCAGTGTGGTTGGATTTAGCTAATAGAAAACAGTGCACTGTGTGTGTGACTGAGTGATCTCTATTCCCATAAAAACTTAATTCATCTTCAATATTTAGGAATGTTTTTACCCACAAAAGATACAATACAACAGCATTACAGTGGTCAGTCACATAACTAGGCCTGTAAACTGTTTGCAGGAGGCACCAAAGCTCCAATAATGATAAGAAACGTGCGTTAAACTATTAATGACGTCATTTTGTTTTTTCTTTCTTCACCTTTCATCCAAGCTTTTATTTGGTCATGGCCTCTAACAACTCTGAAGAGATTTCTAATGGTTTAACGTCCAAAGTATGCTGTTACTTTTTATTGCGTTAATCACAAAGGCTCTGGTATGTCAGTGTCAGTGTATCTTGCGTAACTGACTCTCGTGGGTTTGCGACTGTGCTCATGAAATGTGTAGCTGTCTTGGCCGTTAGGTCCATGTTTATGAGATGGAGTTTTATGCGCTCCTTGTTACAAAGAGAGGAAATGAAACTTCCTCATGTCTCAGACAGTGTGCAGCATGCAGTCTGCTGCCCTAATCCCTCACCTGCTCCACATTACCAAATCCCTATTACCTGCAACCCACCTAATCTTGGGATGTAGTTTCTGTCAGGTAGGATTAATAACACCCCACTGTGGCTGTGAGTGTTTGAATCTGTGTGTAAGTGTGTGTGCGTGTATCTGTTTAAGTGTGTCCAACCGCACCCCCCCACCTTCTTTAATAAGCATGTTGTAATTTATGGTTGTAGTTCATCGACGGACGGCTGGCCAAATTGAACGCAGGCCGCGGCTTCTCCGACGTGTTTGAAGAAGAGATCACAGAGGGGGGCTTCTGTGGAAGTGAGTGGTGCTAGACCTGTCGATCAATTAGCCACATTATATTTATTTGCCATATTTCATGCAGTGTGCAGGAGTTATTTTGTAAGATGTAAAAGCAGAGAACAAAACCAGGGGAAACCTTTTTAAACTTATGGACAAGGAAAAGTCACTAAAAGCCAGCCACTGGCCAAAAACCATGTCTCAGTCTAAAACAACTGCATTTACACCAACTTATCTGAGACAATGACAAAATGATGAAAATAATGTTGTAAATTAAATAGTGTACTGTAGTACTCCTGTATATGTTTTATAGCAAGTTTTTAATTTTAAAATACTTGATTTGTGTGTGAAGGTCTGTCATTAACTCACCTGTGTCAGCATAACGCACATAAAGCAATTTAAATACTAATGCACTAATAAATCATATTGTAATCTGGAGGGAGTAGTTTAGTTATTAAAAAACAACATTATGCTAAGGATTACAGCTTAAAATCAATCTAACAAAAAAAGTCATGACCTTATGGTAAGTTTGTTTATTTTTTATATCATGAGCGTAAAAAATCATTATTGGATCTGATTACAAAGGGTAGGTCTAAATCTGACTGTGTCAAAAGAAGATGATGAAAGAATTAATAACATTTTGGCGAGAATGACTATCGCATGCGGAGACTGTGCACCAAGACACCAGAAGTTTGAAATCCCACAGGATCGCTCCGACAAATTGTATCATTTTGATCCTAACATTTCAGGTCTGAGTCGTATTTACATGACAAGAAAAAGGAAATGCCCTCCAGATGTTGCAACTAAATATCCATGGTGCTGTATTATTGTGCCTATCAATGCTGATCCTGACCCAAACCCACACTGCCATGTGTAATTCTGTTGAAACATTTGAGAGCAGACCCTGCACCATAAAAAAATCTTCCATTTTAAGAACCAATATTACACTCAATTATTATTGATTATATGACATCAGGAAGAAAAGAGGGAAACAAGGATTAAAAGTGAGCCAGATTTACATAAATGTTACAGTTTGTCGTGCACACTTTTACTGAATATTTGTAATATTGAAATGGCTTTGTCTGCAGTTTAAAAAGCTCAATAATGTGGGAGTGTGTTTAGCTGCTGCGTGAGACTGTGTCACAGTGTAATTTACACAGTTATCTTTGCTTTGCAATGTTAATACAATGCTATCGAGTGCATTATGATTAATTCATATTTCCTGTGTTTTATACATCCCTCCAGGTAATTCAAGGTCTTACCAGCAGTGGATGCACACTGTAAAGGTATTCTCAGAGTGTCCTGCATATCATATCCAAGTGCTTTTATCTGTGGCTTTTTTTATGATTCACTCATTTTATTCCCGAGTTATATTTAATTGAAAGCGTGATTGACACGACTCAGTGTTTGAAGTCCTGCTGTTGCCTTTGGAATGAAGGGGCTGCCTGAATGTACAGATCCAGCTTGAGTGCAGTTTGGTGTGTGAAGCGGCGCGTGCAGCAGGACAGTGGAGACAGACAGGGAGGGAGACAGAAGTGATTTGACGTGACAAGACGTCCTCCAACATGACATGTTGATCTGGCAGCAAACACAGGCGTTACTCCGCTGAACCGGCCCAAGAACATAGATCTCTCTCTCCTTCTTCATCTCCTGTCTCTTTCCTCCTCTCCTTTTCCTCCTCTGTCTCTCTCTTTATCTTTCTCGCTCAACCTCTTCTCATCTCTGTCACCCCCGCCCCCCTCCCCGTCTCTCTCTCTCTCTCTTTCTCTCTCCCTCTCCCTCCCTCTCTATCTCTGAGTGTATCTTCCTCGCCCTCCCTCTCTCTCTCTCCACGCCGTCAGCTAAGGCTGAATTAGTTCTCTAGAGTGCTCTTCAAAGGTTTGTTAAAGTTCACATTTCCTGACTGACAGGGATCTATAAGAGGGGCCTTCACCTCGGCCCCTCTCCTCCTCTCCCTCTGCCGACTTCTAAAACGCTGTCTGCCATTTACTCTATTTAGCCGTTTAGCCACCGCTTTGTGCTTACACTAAAGACCAAACAGAGCAAAAGAGTGAGACGCCAAAAGAAGGATGCAGCAAGTCGGAGAGAGAAAAGAAGACAGGCACAGAGAGATATTGGGTGCTATAATGTCAGTCTGCAGAACTCAAAGTAGAAATCAATCACGCACAGTCCCCTCCATTGCTTTTTGGCTGCTTCTAAATAAAACCCCCCTGAATGCTATGAATCATGCAGTTTATCGCGGCTCAGCGACGTGATGCTTTGTCTCGTGTCACCGTTTCTTCACTGAAACTGTATTACAATATTATTTTACAGCTGCAGGGGGAGTGTTGGTTGTGTTATATATTTGAAAATTAGTGACTACTGTGGAGTGCTATTCAGTAATAATTATCACAATACTAATAAGGATACTGTACAGGATAACAAATGAGTATATATTTAAAAAAAATGTAAACTGATACAGTGAGTAGTGCTCACTTGTTTACATGAGACACTTCTCCTCAATTAATCAATCAAATTCATGTTAAAAATGTATAAGATCATGATGATATGATTGCAATAAAAGTAAGTGAATGATAACATTACTGCACAGCCCCACCTGCATGCATATGTGAATATTTAATATAAACATTTAATCTTATTTGAATGTGTGGATAAGTGAGGGCTCATATTTTTCTGTCTGTTCCAGAGAGGAGGAGCACTCCTCAACACTGCTGTGACAAAGGTACGTTCACGGGCACGTTAGTGTAGCTTAATGCACTGTTTTTATCTTTAATATGTACATAACTTGAAGCTTCAGGGCCTGAAAAATCCCATTAAAGCAGCAGATCAGATGACATGCAGGTTATTATGTGAAAATGAATCAGTCTGTTTGAATATACAACAAATTGATTTAAATCCGTGTCTGTTTTGGAAGTGACAGTGGAGGGAATGGGAGCGTTGTTCATGACTGGTGTATGTTTGATGAGCGCTGCTGTGTCGTTATGCGCTGTACAATAGGTGGTCAGGGTGCCCTTTCATGTTATCGCCTCCTGTTAGTGTGCGAGGCTCTCTTATCCAGCCTTTTGTCTCCGTGTTTTTGCCACAGGGATCAAAGCATTTCTTGATGTTACATGAAACCGGAGCAGAATGTTAATGCAACATGTTTTGATTAGTAATCTGTGTGTGTGTGTGTGTATGTGTGTGTATGTGTGTGCGTGTGTGTGTGCGCGGGCGTGCATGCGTGTTTGCTTGCCGCGTTTCTCTTTATCTCCTTCCTAGGCCAAGAGTCATGCCAAGAGGGGCATCCGGGACATTAAGGGCAGACTTAAAGCAAGGGTGAGCGGCACAGACCTTCACACCTCTCCGACACACGTGCACACACCCATGGCAGCATTCGTACACACGCTCACACACATAACTCTGCTCTGAGGCGCACAGATAGACACACGCCAGCCTCATAGAAACAGACAGGAAGGCTGCTTTACATGGAGAGTGTGATTCTGACGCAGGGGCCTTTAATGACTGTTGAAGCCAGCTTAGCGCTTTGTTCAGGGCTGTACATTTTTAACCAGCGCCCCTCTGGCTATGGCCTGTCATGTCATCCGAGCCCCGGCCCCTCTTTCTCTTTTATTGTCTGCATATTTCATCAGTGAGCCTGTGATTTCCTCAAAGCTAATGTAACGAGGTGTATGTTTCCATAAGCCTGATGGATTTGATAAGGCAATAGCAGTTTGATCTGACAGTGGGAAACCGAGGAGAGAGGGCACCGGTGATGGAGGAGTATGCAGTGCTCTGCAGCGTGTGCGCACACAAACACACGCGCAAACACACGCACGAGCACACATGCATGGTAGAGGAAGATAGAGGTGTTTGATTTTGAAGTTAAACAGATTTCATGTGCGTTTGCAAATGAATTTACGTTTCTGCAGATCTCATCTGCACCGCACGCCTTGTTCTGCCAGCTGCAGATGTCTACGCAACGACGACCTCAGTGCACGTGACATAACGCATCGAAATTAAACTCATCAGAGGTGTTTACCTCTTGGAGAACCAGGCTGGTCATATCAGAAAAAATCCCATGAAAATACCAAAATCAAATACATCATGAATAAACCCTTTTTTTCAAAAACACCAGTGACTTTCAACAAACAATCCTAAAATACAAGTAAATAGTAAAAGCTTTTGGTCATTTGGTCTGAAATTATCTCTGCAGATTATTGACAGCAACTGGATGGTGTTGTATTGATTCAGGTGAACTGCAGTACCCCTTGATCATCTTAAGGAAGGAATGTGTCAGTAAATGCAGTGGTGTGTCTCACTGGTAAACACTTTGGCTCTATGGGCCTGAGTAATCTACATATATCAGGATTTAAACACAGAGTTATATTAATCCTTTCATGGGAGCAGAAAGGGAAAAAAATGAAAATATTGAAGCAGTGCACTGAATGTTTTGTGGCGTGGCTCTTTCACACTAATGCAAATACTCATTACTGTCCAACTGACACACATTTATACGCAGTTAAGTTAACTTAAAACAGGAATCATCTGAGATTTACGCTCATCATTTTCCTCTCAGGAAGAAGAAGAAGAGGGGATGATGGTCTGTGCAGGGTCTCCCACCAGCACCAAAAGCCTGTCTCCAAGGAGACTGCAGAAGATGAGACGGGTATGACACACACACACACACACAGACACACACACACAAATGCACTTCAGTAAATTAGTTAACTACATGTACACTGACTGATCATACCAGAGCTCCGTTTTCACTTCACTGACATGAATGCAGTCTTCCACTTCTGTGCTCTTTCTGTCCACTTTTTGTTCTCATTTCTATCTTTGTTCGTCTCTCCATCCCCACATCTTTCGCCCCCTTTTTTTCTATTTCCACCTTTATCTCTCTTTCTGCACACGCCTCCCTACACACACACTCTCTCTTGTAACAGCTTTTGGAAGTACAGTAGTTTGTCAAGGTGCCAAATGTAATGATAAGCATTTTTTCCTTTCAACGCACTCGTGCTGTACATTCAGTATTTTTCTCTGAACAGCACGGACAGTAGGAGCAACTCATCTGCTGGTCAGCATTTCCTCTGAAGAATTTGCTTGTGCACCATAAGAAGATAGCAGTTTTTTTTTCTTTGTTGTGTGTGCAGAGCTGGCATGTGCAAGCACACGCACACTCACAAAATACCCATTCATCAATAAATTCATCAAGAGATTTAAAAGTGTTATGAAATTATGAGCCACTGCGGTGTTGTGTAAATGAAAATGTGCACATATATTTCTTGGTGTGGGAAGTTTAGTTTCATGTAATTCAAATGGCACACTTCTGTGCAGAATTAAACACATGCATACAGCCTCAGGGGTACTATCTCCCACCTCATATCTATACCTCTGCACTCTCAGCTGGAGCTTTGCCACATCTTCTTGCTAAATGAGAACCCGGCAAGTGGACTCCCAATTCTGTCTTTACAAAACACACACACACACGCACACAAAAAAACATGCCTGCCTGCACACAATGACATTTTGGTCACAGTCATGTAAGAGTGTGATTAGGAGAGGTTGTGCTGTCTCTAATTAGCGTTGTGTTTCCTGTGTGTGTGATGAGGCTGGAAAGTCATAGCGCAGAGGAAGGTGTGACGGCCGGGGAAAGGAGAGGAACGGCAATTAGGGCTTTTCTAAAGGCCTCCTCCTTGGACACCCCACCCCCACCTAAAGCGTGCGCACACACACGCGCGCACACACACACACGCACACACACAGATGGAGCAGCCCAGCACACACAGATTAACCGTTAACATGCAACCGATGCACACGCACACCCAGAAAAACGGGCACGCACACACACACGCCGTTGTTCAGGATCTACAGGCGCTCACACCCCTGTCCCCGCCATTCAGGCCTGTTCATTGCCACTGTAACGGGTCCCTGGGGACCGCTGGAGGAGGGATACAGGATAGCATGTCCCACAGCTCTGGTTTTGTGAATGTTTTTGTTTATATATAGCCCATCCGTTTCTCTTCCCCTTCTTCTCCCCTCTTGTCACATTTCTTAACCCTACTTACAGTGCATAGCCCAGGTATATTATTATATTATATTATATTATTTTATATTACCTTGACCCCTACAGATTAAAGACACAAAACCCAGGAGGAGAGTGCAGCCTGACAGATATTTTTTTCTTTTTCTGTCAACTGAAACTAAGACTGAAAATTGAGAAAGCAGGAAAGTCTTGATAATTTATGGCCTTTCAGTGTGCAATAAGCTTTGAAAGAGTGAAACTCTTCAGAACATTTAGAGGAAAACTGTATTTGAAGCTGTTGGTTCTTTGGGTATTTTGTTGTTTTTCAGGACAGTTAAATTAGCTTGGTTTATGTCTTTATACACATATTAAACTGCATTAATCTGGAACTCAGGCAGAAGCTGATAAAATGACAAAATGTTGCATAGAAAATTTTTCAATATTCAGTTCAGGAAAAAATATTTTTATCTTTATGTTTTTTTTATATATATATGTGTGTGTGTGTGTGTATACATATATACATATACATATATACAAAAAAAACAAACAGAAATATTTATTTAATTTGGCATAGGTTTCTTGTGGATTTTTTTCTATCTGTAGCGACACTCTGTGCTATTCATTTATTTGCCTTCACCTGACTGTTTAAAGCACTCCATATTTACATTTCAGCTACAGTTCAAAAGAATGTTGGAAGAAAACATACCTATTGTTCCTACTCTCTCTTATCTCTCCGTCTCTCACTTTCCTACATATGAATTTTTTTTATAGCTTCCTATGAAATCTTGATACTCTGTTCAGCCCACAATCGTCTTGACCAGGTGTTCCTCGCACTAGAAATTGCTCTCAGAGGGACTAACCTGGTTAAATAAAGGTTAAGTAAGATGGAAAAAGCTTTATCCTCTTACCTCCCCATGTCTTGAGCCCGCACACACACATATCAGATCAGTGTCCCACTCTTATATCTAATTTCTCACTCTTTAAATTAAGTTTCAATTTTCTTAAAATAGAATAAAAATATTGCTTCCCTTTCATAGATTTTGAATTCCATATCTATCAGGGAGGGTTGATGAATTATTAGAAACAGCGCATATTAGAACAGTTCAACACAGTACAAAAATCACCGTCAAGTTAACTCAGCACCTTTCTAAAGTGAGTGTTATAACCTTTATAAAGGCACCTCATTAGCTATAGCTACTGTAGGTGCATATTTATTTTGCCTCAAGACTTTGAGGCACGCATAACTAATAACTTTTTTTTTTTTTTGCATCCTGTTCTTAGCTGCAGTCTCTGTAGTCCAAAAGCTACACTTCCACACGTCCATACCTCTGACCAAGTGACTGACAAAGGCTCATTCACCTGCTTCATAAATTCAGGAACATCTCATCATCTGACGCTCCAAAAATGTGATCTGATTAAAGACATTCCTTCCTCCTGTATGAAAGAGAAAGCCAGAAACATTTTTACCATTCATCATCTTTTTTCGCAAACCCCTCTACGTCTGTCCTTGAAATGAAGTGAATGATCCCGGTGTAGCTCCTTTAATTAATCATAGCAAAATAATCAGAGTTATGAAATTCATATTCTATTTGATCAGCCAACACATGTACTAAAGTGAAAGTGCTGCTGTCATTTGCGTACATATTTCAGCCGTATCTGGCAATGTGGGTGATTTGTTGTGTTTGGTGAGTTTGTTGATTAAGAATGTAGGAGTAATCCTTTCGTTTGACAAAAACAAGACTGAATTGGACCGCTGACTTCTAGTCTGATACAACAAACAACAACCATTGTTTTGGCTGCTGTATGGTTTTGTGTGAGCGCTACATCTGTTTTTGAGTTTTTGTTTAAGATTTTGTATATCAGGCTTGCGTGTGTGTGTTTTATGTTGTATTGTGCTGTAAGCATCTGAAAATAGAGAGTGTCTCCGCTTCAGCCCTTTTGTACGCGAACATGTACCCGCGTGTGTGTGCTGTGTGTGCACAAACATGCGTGCATGCGTTTAGCAGCTTGCCTCAGGTAGGAGACAACAGAATGACAGCTGTTGAGAGAGCAGAGGAGAGTGGAGGTTGGGACAGCGTTATGGACAATGACAGCCAGCAGGCTTGAGGCTGGGCTCAGCCCCAGGCTCTGGACTCTTCACCTGGTGAGGCAGGAGAGGTGCCAGCCTGCAGAACACCACACGGCACAGAGTGGAGCGGGCAACAGGGAGCTAACAAAGATGTAAAACAGGAACAAAGTCGCATGGATACCTCAGTGTGTACACATTGGTCTGTGTGTGTGTATGTGTATGTGTGTGTGTGTGTGTATGCATGGGTGGATGTGCTCACTGGGCGACAGCTCATGTGTTCACGGCGAATGGACACATATGTACAAGTGTATACATGACTTGTAAAGTATCTTATGTTATAACGTGGAGATCGTACATTTGTGTGCTTATAATTTCAGGATGAAGGACTATCATCTGGCTCTGAGTTCAAACATGCTCGTACAAATATGTATTTTTAATACAGCAACACTTAACTTGAGGTATTGCTCATAAAGCGTTGTGTGCATTTTGTTCAGCACATGATGGAAAATGCTATAATATGAACAGTATGCAGGGGCAACACTTTCTGGGTAAAGTGAATCGCTAATAACTATTTCACAGCATACTCATGCACTGTACATTATAGAGCAAACAGTGTGAGTTATCATTTATAATAATAACATTTCTGATATAATTGTAAATTGAAAATAGCTCAAATATGCTCATAATATCCAGTGTAAGTTTAATATTCTGGATAAATATTCTCACATGAGTAGTTAAGATGCATCACAATGAAGTCTGAGCAGTGGCTCTGTCCATAACTGTGTGTGGTTATTTGTATGCGTTTGTAGTCTCCACTTTGCTTAGTTTCTCCACTTCAGAGACCAACCGGCTTCCTCGCTGAAACCAAAGTGCCATCTCCTGGCACCTTCAAAGTACTGCACCGCACCGCACCCATTCACAGAAAGACACCTGGTGATTTGACTGGACGAGTTTAGTTCAGTGTAACAGAATGAGCATAATGCACATTTTTCTCCTTTTATATGGCTCATGTTTTAAGTGAAAGGCAAGTGGGCTTTCAGCAACAGCCAGTTGGATGGACAAGCAGTGGATCTTGCCTCAAACGCTTTTTTTTTTCTCCCTCCCCTTTCGAGCGAGCAGCTCTTAAACAGGCAGACACAGACTTGGCCGTACTTCTGCAAAGGCTCTGCCTCTCCCCAAGGTTTGTTTGCATTTTACCGGCATCTCTTTACATTCACTGCCAAGCTGTGAGATCAGTGCCCACTCAGAAATACCATATGAAATGTATAATGTAAGACCGGCTATTAAAGTCCGCTAGCGTTTGGCCCTGTCACAGAGAGGCATAGTTGTTCCGCATAACCGGTCATGCAGGGAAGGAAGGGAAGAGGAGGGGAAAGTTTGTTTCTCCAAATGCAGCTACTAAAATGGATGGTGATGACTATTTTCCCCTCATAACCGCAGAAATGAAATGTAATTTGTTATATCAAATCTGAAGACGTTGTTGTTTTGAGGCCCCTTAGATATATTTCATACCTTGGCTTATTGCATTAGGAAGCACAGGGTACTCAGAGGGATAAGTTCGTCATGTTTACAGCTCTCACAATATGGGACTGTTGAGGCTCAGAGGCTGTGCTGTGTTGCTTCTTTATGTCTGAAGCCGAAACTTGAGATAATCTGGATTCATTTACGTCTTTAGCAAGGCACCCAGGAACTCGGATCAAAGTAAAAAAAAAAAGAAAAAGACAAAATAACATAAAAATAATTAGTAAATGTGTCCTTCAGAATAGGCAAAGTCCGTTTAGCGAGTTCACTCTTCAAGACAAGCTTAGAAGCCAAATCTTGTTCTTCGTTTAAGTAACACAAGAGGATTTTCTCCCTCCCTCCAACATACTGGATTGAGCCACAGTAGTCTTACAGAAATAACCTGACCGTTTTTATTATTTTCACGATGCCTGTTCTCCTGCCGTATCTCCCCCTGACTCTTTGGCTCTCTGCGTTCTGTGCAGTCTCACTCGTGGCAACGTCGTGGAGAGGAAGGGAAGCGAGAACCAGACAGACAGAGACTATGACATCTGTCACTGACAGCGGAGTGATGGAGGGAGAAAATGGGAGACAGGGAGGCATGGAGGGAGAAACACTTTTTTTTCATTTTCACCTTTAAGCTTTCCATTAGCCAACAGCGAGAGGCTAATGAAGGAGCAGTATGATAATCTGTTGTTCTGCTATTTCATGCTTTCCACTACTCCATCAGACCTGGGGAGGTATGGGTGGTGGCAGAGCTGTCACGGCTTTTAACGCAGGACCTGTTTGCACTGGTTGAGAATATCTCATTGTGAACGTCTAAATTCGAAGTCTGTCTGTATTTTTCTCGCTGTTGTTGTTTTTTTTGCATTTTTCTTTTTTACAACGACAAACAACATCTAATTTTAGTTCTCAAATTTAACTGGTGTTGTTGGGTGTGACAGCTTTTTGAGAAGCAGAAATATTATGTTCAAGTAACCGACACAATCACACTTTTTATCTCACGTTACAAATAAAATGAATGCGGTACGCATCATAAACCCGCTCCTGGCTCTTCTATCGTAAAATGCCGGGTTGTTGTAAATAGTTTAATCTTAAGTGCTGCACTAAAGGGTCACAGTGAAGAGAGGGAATGACAAATTGATAAAGCCGTGAAGTGAGGTACCATCCATTTACTGCTCCCTATGGAACTTCCTTTCGTAGACGGCACCAGAGCTATAACGGAGATCAGAGGGCCGGGCCTCATGACCTGTGTCTGGTTGTGTTTGGGTTCACCTTGCTTTAATAAACACCTAGACGCAGAGAGAGGCCCCTCTCGCACAAATGCACAGCCTAAATAACTGCACGCACCATGAACATGCCGCGCGTGTGTTTGTAGTGTTTGTGTGGAACTGTTCCTGTCCAAGCCCCGCCCTCCCCAAGTGTCTCACAGGTGCATCTCCGCTCTGCTGGCCCGCTTTGGCTGGCTGGCATGTCGGCCTGGCCCCAGATTTACTGCCCTGACACAGGAATCCATTAAAGGCTGTTTAGGGATCCCAGGCCTGAGCCCCTCTGAAATCTCTTTCATTATAGCTCCAAGCTACCATGGAAGGGGAGCGGCTTGGCCAATCAGCAGTGCCACCACATGTGTTCGTGTTTAGCCCGATGGCTGAGAGGCTTAAGTGGCTACTGCACACATCTCCTCCGCTGACTTTTATGGAGAAAATGGCACTTTAACTCTTTGTGTTTTTTTGTAATAGGGTGCGTATGTGCGTGTGTGTATGTGACGCTGTGTGTGTGTGTGTATGTGTGTGTGTGTGTGTGTGTGTGTGTGTGTGTGTGTGTGTGTGTGTGT
>JAOXYL010000105.1:9071644-9082314 GCA_028564955.1 Terapon puta
TGTATGTGACGCTGTGTGTGTGTGTGTATGTGTGTGTGTGTGTGTGTGTGTGTGTGTGTGTGTGTGTGTGTGTGTGTCTTCCCTGGCCGAACACAAGCCCTAAATGAGGCCAGGCCAGCCACACGTTACATTCCGCCTGTCTGGCTGGCACTGTGTCAGCTAATCAAGACCGGCTTGGTTCACGGTTCCAATACTGACCCCCCCCACCCCACTTCCCATTCCCACCATTCTTTGGGGCTTTGAGGAATCTTTCCTCATCTCTCAGTATTTCCTTCCTTCCTTCCTTTTTTCATTCAGTCCCTTCCTCCTTCATTCTTTTGCTCTCATGTACAAGTCCCTTTTTTTGCCTTTCATCACAACTGTTCTTTACTATTCTTCACCTACATCTCTCTGATTTTTCTTCTGCCGCAACCACAGCACAGACACGACAACACAACTGTCTTCACTTTGTAAATGCACCCCCTGTGCTCTGCTCACTTTTAGGCTTGTAAAGAACCCCTTTCTCAGTGCGTGGCTTTGATAATGTGGCTAACATGAGTTTAGAGAGAAAAATGCAGAGAAATCATAGAGGTGGAGCTAAGCCAAAAAAAGGGGGGAAAACATTGCAGTGCCCCTTAATCCTAAAGCACACTGATTGTTAGCAGGGCTAGTGAGATAACTGCACGCCACGAGTGTTTGTGTGTTTGTGTGAGCTACAGAGACTGACGGACTATTTGAGATATCTGAGAACAGGCACAGGAGGTTTGCAGCAATATGTAAGATAGTAAATGGGCAAAATGCAAAGAGTGTGAATTAGAAAGTGAGATAGTGTTAACATAAGCGAACATGCGCATGCAGCAAGGGAGGAACATGTGCGTCGTAGTGGAAGGCATGTTAATAAGTGGCCTGGGGCAGATTTGGGCTCCCATGGGGAGAGTCCTGCCCTGCTCTGTGAAGCTTCTGTCTCTTCTTTAACCCACCCATTAAATATGGTACACAGGTGGCTTATTAAACCCACTGTGTCAAACAAGTACAGTACACACTGATCATTCAACACTCTGCAATGACAAACACAATCACATGCACTGCTGTCGCAGTGCAAATGATTAATGCACTTACCCATGTCTTAACCCACAGTGCGTAAGCAGTTTGTAGTTCACACATAATGCCAAGTTTGATAAAATACTGCAGGGGATCTTAAAGATTTTTATCCCTAGACCCAAATTTGACAAATTTAGTCTCAACCCTGAGGGTCCAGGCTCATTAAAACAAGCTAGTACTCCTTAGTCTTATGGGGACCCACCAGACGCAGACCTGCATCTTTTCTCTATTGGTTTCCCAGTTGTAGTTTTAAGAAAAGCTGTACCTCAGCAGAACGCCATACTCTGCACTCCATGTTTAGACCCCCACTTCTCCCCTCCCACGGGTCCACTTTTATTGTTTTATCATGTTATTCTTTGTTTCTAACTACATCTACTTGCTGCTTGTGTTGTTCTCATTAACAGCAAAACTTCAACAAGTCTCCCATGAGCATGGGCCCTCGAGATCTAGGCTACGGGCTCGATGATGATGAGCTGGACACTGCAAGCAAGTAAGTTTTCCTCCATTTTGCACCTGTTGCCTCGCAACATTGTGTCCCTGAAGCCATTTTCATGTTGTTCCAAGCATGTTAATCATGAATGTTAAAATTTGAGAACTTCTGCATGACGACTGACAAATTTTATCAAGAAAAAGTTGATATTAGGTTCAAAGTAGATTCAAGCTTCTTTTTTTTTTTACTCAAGATAATACTGCCCCCAAGTGGACATGCGATTCAACAGCATAAGTTGACAGCCACTCATTCACTGTAACTACTTCTTTTCAAGGGATCAGGTTATCACAGTGTAACTGTTGACTTGTATTCAGTGGAGGAAACAGTTATCAGAATAGATGAAGCACTGTTTGACTCTTCAGAATCTCCTCGGAGGACAGCGGCGATGTTCCTTCGTATACTGAGGACAGCGACGATTCCTACTCTCTGGACCTCGACATCGACTCCTCCCGCTCAGGCCAGATGAACCTGCTGGAGGAAATCCTGGACTCTCTGAACACCACAACAGTGGAGCAAGGCAAACTCAGCGCTGCCAAGAGTCTGGACTTCTTCAGGTCCATGGAAGACTTGGACTACAAGGCCCCGGTACGCAAGCAAGAGGGGGCTCAAATTATGCTATTTATTTTCTTTTTCAGTAAAACTAGTGGTAAAAATGATGAAATTGATATATTTGTGGGTATGTGTAACAAATGTGAGTGAATCATCTACAAAGACATGATAATAAATAAATGGACAAAGGCCAGTATTTAGTGTGTTATTTACAGACGTCATATTTAGTAGAACAGGAATCAGCCAAACTTTAATACACACATGTTGCTGCTGACTTTGAAGACACGAAGACTTCAGGAGTGCAGGTATTTGATAACGCCCAGCACTCTGCAGGCATTTGTTTAATGTATGTGTTTGTTTCTTCTCACCCAGGGCAAGCCCACGCCCTCCAGCGAGTCCAAACCTGCAGATGAGAGCAGCTGTGGTGGAGGTGGCGATCAAGGCGGCTGGAACATGGGCCAGGATGACAGCGCCGTCCACGGGAAACACCTCCCGCCGTCCCCGCGCAGGCAGCCCAACAAGAGCAGCCTGAAGGTGTCAAAGAAACCTGCAACAGCTCCTGCAGTGCCCATCATCACCGCTACACCTCCGGACCGGGACGCGGACATCAGCAAGTCGCACCGCTATCAACCCCTCTCTGACCCGAAACCTCTACCTCCGGGGCGACAACCAGGAGACCGCTTCTCCTACTCACCCTCGCTGTCCCATAGAGTTACACCAATGTCGCCGTCTCCCACTCTCTCACACACCTTCAGTTCTCCGGCGCCCTTTTCTCACGCAAACTCCTCTCCTTTGCCAGCGGGTCGGTCTCGGACCATCTCAGACCCCCAGGCCAGCACAGAGCCTCCTCAGGCCCAAAACCAGACTGCGTCCACCAGCATCCTGAGGAGGAAGGTGCTCTCCAAGGAGACGGTGCGGCACTACCAGGAAAAGGCCCTCCAGAGGCAGGGCAGCAAGGGCAACCACGAGGGTCAGGGGAGCCCGTCGAGGAACAGCCAGTCAGCTATGCAGGTCCCATGGGAGAAAGAGGTGTCCAAGGAGGGGCTGCTGGGGCTCGGCCTGTGTCTGGGCCAGGGCAAAGGCTCCGGGGCGACTGTGGTGCCGGATCAGGGCCTACTCGAGGAGATTGAGTCCATGTGTTGCCTCAGCTCAGTCCTCAGCACCGGCCTGCAAATCTCGCAGGTTCACTGCAACAACAGTCACCACCAGGTCCAGGGCAAAGCGTCAGACGAGTCATAGAGGCACCAAAGATTCGGTGTCTGTAAAATGCCATAGGTCCGACTCAAATCTATTTACTGTTATTCTTCTATTACGATTAGTCTCAGTGAACACAGTAGGTTCTGACCTTTTTTTAATCTCCACAATCAGGAACAATTCTGAACAAATATGATGTCACACAGGCAGAGTGCAAACAGAGAGCCTCGGTGTCTAAAGCAGGAAACGGAAAGAGATCAATAACTGCACTGCAAAACTCTCCTTTATTTGTAAAGCAGAAAAGCTTAATTTTCCTAAATAAAGGAAGAACTCTGCCAGTGTTGTAAGAATATTTCAGCACATTTTTGTTAAACATGAACTCGTGAACAGCAGCAGATCAAATTGGGTATTTGGCTAAAGTGAGACCAAAGTGTGAGTTTATAAAGGTTTCGTTTCTTAAGACAAGTGAATTACATAGTGAACTTAGAGCGCGGCCTGTTTCTCAAAATGCAGTGGGATTTTTCACTCGTTTGAAGAAAAGACAACTTTTTAAAATGAATGACAAAGAAAAAAGAAAGGAGATTTTTGCAGCGTGTTTACTGCTCATATTCATATTTCTCTCTGAAATCATCAAATTTCAACACCTTTTCATCTTGTAACATATTCACAATGCAATGTCTGGAAGAAAAGACCCACGAATTACATTTTGGGTCAAACCTAAGTAGGCACCTGGTAATAGAGGAATTATCTGTTTTCACTTTGAGGAAAAGTGCTCAGTCAGGATTAAGAAGGGATGATATCAACACGCCATTTACGTCTTTTGCTCACAGTGTTCCAAACATTTCACGTGATCAAACGTAGTGATCAAATTTGAAGAGTTTGTACGTGTAGATGGACGGTTTCAATTGGTCTCAGCCACCTGGTACAAAAATCCAAGTTGGCCTTTGAGAGTAATTATACACTGTGTAATACAAATGTTTTTCTCACTATGCCTTAAATGGACATGTGATTTGTTTTGTAATACTCTGGTGTTTTTGACTAGAGACACCATAACAGGTACTTCGTAATCAGAATCTCTGATTCTCTCTGATCTTAAATGCAACAGTTAATAATTCTTAAACAGCACTGTATTTCTCTAGATGAATAAAATAGTTAATATATATATGACGTGCTTTAAGCTGCTGTTTTTAATTGCATTCCATATAATGAGAAGTGTGTGTAGAAAGCTCTCTGTGTTCCTCAGGACACGTCTCAAGAGAAACAAATACAGTCAAAAGTAAATAGTCTCAAAAAGCCAGTGTCTATCCTCCATGTCCTCCCCTTTCTCTTTTTTTCTCCCCCTCATATTGTCTCTCCCAATCTTCTGGGTGTTTTTTTTGTCCTTTTCAGCACAGCATTTACTCTTGACCTTAAAAATGGTGGCCAGTTGTTGCTGAGCTAATTTGGTTAGGAGTAGAAGCAGAAAAGGTTCATTTAAAGCAGAAGGCTGGTGATATTTTCTTATTACATGCCCATATGTTGGTACTGAAAACATAAAAAACAGATCACACCCTGCTTCAGATTCAGTAAAGCAAATTGAGTTTTTTTTTAAAGATTACTCCAGCTGTTTATTTGTTAGAGACTTTTTCAGATTGCCTGTATTTAGGATAAATACATTTTTTGTTTTGGTTCTATGCCATCATTTGTTCATATTTACAAAAATGTACAATATCACCAAAGTTATCATATAACTCCGTCTCCCTTTCATTGCTCACAGAAGGAAATGCAATCTCTGTCCTGCTAGGTTAGAGTCACACACTGTAATTGATGCAGTTCTCCATGATTGTACTGTATAGAAGCAATACATTTCTCCACAGAGAGTCGCTACATGGATGTAATGTGTACAGAGTCAAAAGTATTTCTATAACGCAGAGTCCAGAGATTGTGGGTTCCCATCATTCTCTGCCCCGCCACAGACCCAGAAATGAGAAGAAAGCTTTTTTTTCGTGTGCTTGTATTGGGATTATTACATTTATGGTTCGTTGTTCTTATGATTTATGCCAGACGCCAGTCGGTGTGGCAGTTTAATAGCAGCTATTTCTCCGCTTTTTGAGTGCTGCTCTGCGTTAACGATTTGCTCATAAAGTCTTTGGCGTGCTTCTAAAAGCCCAGGAATCAGTCCTAGTAATTCCAAAAAGGAGAAGAAGAAAAAAAAAACAGACTCCAGAACGATCTCTGCACTGGCCTTATTCATTGTAAACACTTTAAAGAACTTATTTACTATGCAAATATTTAAGATTATCAAAAAGGTCAGTTTTTTAACATGAATTACATTATAATGCACAATTCTACTTGAACAATAATCACAATCAAAGTAGTTTCTATTGGGATTAAGCCTCATGTGTCCCTAAATTAATAGATAAATATCTAAATCTATTTAACTGTGTGTGCTGAGGTGTGTCTGTGGTTGTTAATGACAGAATGGTGTATATGGTGTGCCTTATACAGTAAGAGTAACACCCAGTATAATCAAGGTACAGTATTACAGAAAGTATGCAATGTTTTCAGACCACCTTAAGTGAGCAACATTACGGTATTTATACGATAAACAGGCCCAAAATCCGGTTTGGTCCTCAGAAACCGACCTGAAGTGAACTCGGGTTCTAGCATCGTTTTTATTGCTGTTTTGTTTTTGAGTTTCGGCTGCAGTCCAGCTGGAGTTACTCAGTGTTTTTCTTTGCTGCGGTGGTCGGTGGGAATCTTCCTGCCTGTATTTAAGAGAGGATCTCTGAAGTTCTCTGGGTTTTTTTTTTACTTTTTGTAAATTAGGTACTTTCTTTGCTTGTTAGATAATTACTGGTATAGTTTGTGTTTCTTTTCTCCTCTCCTTTTTTTGAAAAAAAAAAAAACCTTGAACAGTCATTCTGAGCTTACTGTACTGGAAAAGATTTCTCAGAGGAGTTTCTCTAGTTGATTTCTTATTAATGAAAAATTATTTTCAACTAAATAGATGTGTATTTTTGCTGGCTTTGAGTTTATTTTACATGGATAATATAATGATTGGTGTTGTATGTAATAGAAAAAAGACACCTAATATTTGAATGTTTTAGATTTTATTTTTGGAAAAAAAAATAGAGAGAATATTAACAAATATCCCATGTAGCCATTCATATTCAGAAGCATTTGACACCTTCTAATCAAAATAAGCAGAGACTGATGCTTGTACATGGTACAGTGCTTATTGTTGTATCTGCACGTATGAAACCTGTATGTGTTGTATGCTATGATTTTGTTGTGTTGGGTTTTGACAAATATGCTCTATTCTGTTGGTATTAATTATTGTTTCAGTATTTAGCGCTTCCGTCAAACCGAAAATGATGGAAATAACATTGGATCTCGTACGATACACTCATTCTGCCTTGCATCGGGTATTGTAGAGTTAAACGTCATCTGCCTTGCATTTTATGTAGAAGAAAACATTTCTGCTCTGGTAACTGGCTACTGTAAATCTAACTGTAGAGGTTTGTGGGAAGAAATACTTCAGCTGCTGTTGAGAGTGATGTGAAAAGCTTCAGTGGCTCTGGTCCCGTTTACACTAATGTTGTACAACAATGAAGAAATGATTGTCAGGGGTTTAGCATTTCAATGCCTGCAGGCTTGTGTTAAGTAAAGGTACCTGGTACTTTGCTAAGAAGTGTAAGGTGATCAATAAATTATATATGGTGAGTATAACTGTCCTGCAATCACCTAGTTGGAGTGAGTGGGATGTGGGCGGATTATGTAGCAGCTTTAAAGGTATTATGGAGTAAGAACAGAGGCTCAGCTTTTCAAAATTTTAACACTGCTCCCCTTAACCACATATTTGAAAAACATATATATATTCAGTTACAACCTAGGACGTGTTACAGTAAGCAAGGTCTTTTTTCTGTCTCTTATTTGGGGTATTGTAATGATGATTAACTCTTTGATATGCCATTTATTGTTTTTCTGATTCTGTGCACACTTGCATGTTCTCATTGCAGAGAAAACAACTGTCTTAAACATCTGAGGTCAATCTAATGTGCTGTTCATGAGTAACTTGGTACAACTGCACACAATGTATGCACTGTGAATTGAAAATAAATTATACGGTTTCATGCTTATGCATCTCTGGACTGTTCCTGTTCCTATTCCTGTTCTGGACTAACCCAACTTTCCCAGACATGTTTGTAGACACCTAGTCCACTTGGTGACAAAAGATGTGTCCCCAATTTGTAAAAAGCATACGTTTGAGTCAGTTGTTAAGGAAATACATTTAAATGTATGTCATTTCCCCAAAATTAACTTCACTAAAGTTTGTATGAGTGACTGAATATCAGCACATTGCCTTTTGATTTGGCAGACACACTATAATCCTTTTTCACAGTAAAACTACACTGTATCTAAATTGTAAATAATTATAAATAAATAATCATTTCATATTTTGTCAACATGAAATAAATGAACACAAAGTCACTTTATTTAACAAGCATATTTTTCTGTACAGTTGCCAACAATTACCGGTAGAAATAAAATTCACAGTTCAAAAAGTAAAAAAACAAACCATTATTACAGTATATACACTGCAGTCTGATCAGCCTACAAGAAACTAAAACTATTCTCAAGTAGCGCAACTTATCCTGATACTTCTGAGACCTGAAAATGAAAAATAAGTCAACACTCAGTACACAGACAACAACCAGATCATTAGAAGGCATTTCCTGTAATAAATACACATGGATGAAATTCCATCAATATAAATGATGAGACTCTTGATAATCAATATTTTTCTCATTGTCGACAGATGATCCTACTCACAAATATAGTCTGTGTGGTCAGAGTCTGATGTAGCTTTAGCTTTACCGTTAAAAACTCATCATCGAGCCAGCTACACAGGCTGAAATGGTCCTTCATTAAAAATTATTCCAAACACCAAAGTTATTTTAAGACAATGCCACAAATACTGTCATGCTGCAGTAAATACTGAGTTTAATAAGTGTGTATTAATCCATGTCTGAAATTATTGCCCAACAAATCCACTATTTACTCCTGTGTTCATAATGGTTGCTTAAAAGTACAGTCCCCCGCTGTTTTAGAAAATTACTGAGTCAAGCTGACCGAGCTGATACGTGACACATTTTTAAAGATTCACATCTTCAGCAGGAATCGATGCGTTTTTCAGAAATGGGCTAAGACACATGGTTGGTTTTGATCTTTTCATGTAATTTGTTTACAATAAGATTAATACAGACTTATATTGCCTTATTACATCGCTAATGGTGGAGTCCTTGTGCTTGATTCCAGATGCGGCTTTAAGTCCACGTGCGTCCCTAATTGCGTCCATTGAGAACTCACTGCTTCATCAATCCTAAAAATATGGATAAGATGCAAGAGTGTGACAGACTCGATATGTTCTGAACTCAAATCTTTTCATTTAGATGGATGCACTGCTGGATGGTGAAGCCAGGTGCAGAACATGGCAGGAAGACGGATGGAGCGCTGGGTAAATACAGTAACACGAAAAGGGTCTCGCAAGATCTCAGGCACTCTTCCAGCACGTGCATTATGCAAATGAAGCAAGCGGTAAAATGGAGGTACTGCGAGGGGGGAGGCGTGTTTACATGCAACCTGAACTGTTCTGTTATCACGTGTATTTCGAGCATTAAAAGTCTTCCTCACTACAACAGCCACCAACACAGCCATCTCATATGAGTCTCTCCATAGGTGGCGGGTGGGTGATGCTCCACATCTCCACCCGCGATCCCTCCTTCTCCTGCCGGCTGGGACTGTAGGTGCCGTGGGTGGCACGGCGATTCAGCGCCACCACCAGGCCAACGGAGGTGAGGATGAGAACCAGCAGCAGAGCGACAGACACCAGGCTGACAGACAGTAAGAGGTCAGAGGTCAAACCCTCAGAGGTCAGCTGGGGGGAGGGAACGAAAGAGACAGAATCAAAGATGGAAACACACAATTTGTACAAATGTTTTGGTTTGAAGAAGCTCCTACACGGGGTGCGTCGTTCATTTCTCTCTCTCACGCACACTGTTTCACTGACTCGCACACACTTGTCTCCTCTCTGCTTTACACTACACCAGGCGCTCCACGCGTGCTGCCAAAGTGCTGATGGATGTGTTTCCCAGCTCAGCAGGTGGGTTGCGACCACCAGGAGCCTCGAGTTGCCGCGGACTGAAACCTCCCTCCGTCTGCCGCCTCTCTCGCAGTTTGGCTGCGGCCAGTGCCAGCCCCAGCATCACCACTATCGCCAAGCCAACCAGACACGGTGCCAGCACGGCAGCCACCCGCGAGCTGTATGGAGCACGCTCCGTCTGTGGAGGATCACACACACACACACACACAGGCAAGATACTGCCTGATGATCCCATTAGCACATACACAGCAAACACCAGCAGAAACACACCAAGAATAGCTCACACAGACACACACATTTCTTCTCTAGGAGGAGGAGAGGCTGCTTTACGTGAAGCGTCTGAAGGCGTTTTAATGACTTGTGAAACCTGCTAAGATTCATTTTTAACTTGCAGCCCCGTGGCCCTTTGATCATCATGCACCAAACACACAGAAGCGGTTTCACTACCAACCCAAAGCACAATTACCCTGCATGCAAACACAAACAGATTTATGACCTCGCAAATAAAACCCAGAGAATCAAAGCTTCCAGTGCAGCAGGTGAATGATTGTTAACGTTCATTAACCAGCAGCAGAAGACGGAGCAGCAGACGCACTTACATCAGTCGTGCTGGCTGGTGTGATAGTCGTGACACTCTGAGTGGCTGCTACAAGGATGCCAACAGCACAACAGCTGTAAGTATCACTCCATTACACTTAGCATTTTGGCTGACACCGTCTTCATAACTAAAGCCTCTTACTGAACTTGTCAGGTTACACAAGACGGTGGAAAAAGAAGAATCTCAGAAGTCAGCAAACTTTATACTGAACAATCAACACGGAAACATAATTCTTATAAAAATACAACCATCTGTATCCTGGGGCAAAAAATAACTTATGCGCTCATGCTCGACGCTGTAGACATTACACTTTCTTTCCCTCGCTGCAGCTTCTTTGTTGACTCTTGGAAAGTGCTTACCTGTCACTGCTGCACAGTTGGCTGTCATAGCCAGTGTGACACAAGCGAGCCGGAGCAGCCTGCAGCCAGGACCCGCCATCAGTCACTGACTGCCACACACACAGACACGGAGATGTCTAACTAACCAGTCTCTAAGGTACACGGCGAGGCCACCCTGAAGCCTCGGCAGAGCAGCTCCACGCACAGAGAGACAGCAGCAATGCTTCCCTGCTGTCAGCATTATCAACCTGCTGTGTGTGTGTGTGTGTGTGTGTG
>JAOXYL010000105.1:9082414-9099684 GCA_028564955.1 Terapon puta
TGTGTGTGTGTGTGTGTGTGTGTGCGTGTGTCTGCCTGCCAGATAAGCTGCCCTCATACGTTTCTGTGAAGCAGACCGAACTTCTGTGAATGCCACCAGCTCTCTGCTGAAACTGCACTTCAGCGCCAGATGCTGCTTTTTCGCTGCCGAAGCACATTTCCTCCCTCTCTGCTTCTCCTGCTCTCAAAGGATGGCCACATCAGTGCCGACACTGAAAAACTGCTTCCCATTTCCTCCCCCTCTCTCCTCGCCATTACAGTTACCTGTGCCTGCAGAGGACACACACACACACACACACACACACACACATGCAGACCTGTAAAATACGAGATGGAAGAGAGGAGGTTGGTATGCAACAGAGGAGTGCAATGGCATGTTGACTTTGTGCTAAGACGCATGTGGACAATCAGCTGAAACTGATCACACTCATGCGTGATTGTTGAACATTTCCCTGAGAAACCACAGCCATTAATCCTCTCACAGACTCCTCTCTGCTGGGAAGGCCCTCCACAGCAGAGACACATGGCTGCGGAGATTTGCCGCCATTCAGCCTCGTAGAGCTTTACTGAGGCCGCGCACTGGTGTTATGTGATGAGGTCAGCTTCTTACACACTGAACTTTAAAAAGAAACATGTCTTTATCGAAGGATTTGCCATTTTTAAGCCTGTCTTAAAACAATACCGGCTGCCCACGTGAATACTGAAACAGGTTTTGCTTGTTGTGACCTTTCCTCCGGCTCATGCAGGCCATTAAAAAAAGTGATTTCAGCGTGAGCCATGGTGAGGGTACTGTGAAAAAATTTATTTGAAGGCTTATCTGAAGTGAATATGAAGCATCAGCTTTCCAAGTCAATCAAATCGAGGGAATATCCGTCAACCTTCGACTTCAGTTTAGGAAAACAGAGGACATTTTATATGAGCTTTATTTATAATAGCATATAAATAAGATTGTATTAATATATAACTCTTGATAGTTCATCACATTTTGCCTCTCATCACTTCAACTGAAAGGGCAATGAGTTGATGGTTAGTATGCAGAGGAATGATCACAGTGTTCAGTTTTTAAATTGACACCTTACTCTTGTTTTAAAACAGACTAGACAGGAGTGTATGGACAGACGTGTTCAGATACTGTACACTGCTCTGTGTGTGTGTGTCTGTGAACTTAGGCTATTCTGGGATCTACTCACACTCACATCTCGTTAGGAGAGATTAAGTGTGTATGTTTGGTGCCACGGTAGCCACCTGACTTCAGCATGTCTCCTCCCTCACTCACAAACACTCTGATTCACAGCTTGGAAATCAATGACAGGATTTGCAGCTCGACTTCAACTTAGTCTAGAGGAGAACATGGAGGAAGGAAACTGGAAAAGGAAAGCCGATGTGCGACGATGGAGGATAGAAATTAGTTGAGAGAGATGAAAACAGGACAGAAGACAAACGAAGGCTGATAAGATTGTTTTTTTTTTCTTTATTTGACAACAACAAAGACAGAAACAGAGACTGGATTTAAACTGAGAGGACATTAGGACAGAATACCATGAAGGAAAGACAGAAGTTATGGTCATGGATCATCCAGCATGATGTCAGCACAACAAAAGACTAAAAGACACACAAAAACACAATCGAGTCCACGAGGAAACAGACGAGCGCAGTGGTCTAGAGAGTTACGAAACGTTTGACCACAACAGCACAGTGAGTGCTGGTAGGTGCTGTTTGAGCAGAGCTGGTGAGAATTTCAGCTTGAAATATATCTTTGCTTCAAATGTGAGGGTTCAGAGACAAAAACGTCCTCTTTGGTACAAAGCAACGCACTGCAGTCAGTCACTCAGTCAGTCGCCACAGTGCTCTGAACGCACATCAGGAACAAAGGGAGACGTCTCGCCGTCTTCCAGCCCCTCTAGGTGCCTTTGTAACTACAGCGCTGTTTCTGATAGTTTGCACATTCATCCTTGCGGAGCTCCCAAAATCCAGTTCAGACAAGACTGACGGGACATCTTCAATGAGAGCCAATATGAATAACGCATATCTTATAACGTTCCTCACTGCATCAATAAGTGCTTTATTGAGCATGGACTACCCTTCCCTTTAGACCACAGTGACTATCTGCACAGCTTTATGCTTGATTTGTTATCTGATTAATCACTGACAGACGTTTACTGACAGAAAACTAATTGCAGACAAGTTTAACGATAGAAGCAAATATTTTCTGATACAGCATACTTGAAAACGCATTTAAGTTTTCGTACACCAGTGAGTTAAAACAAGTGGTTTAAATGTGTTGCTTTGGAAAAACAACTTGTGAAAAAAAAACTTTTATAGATTTTATAGATTACTTGAACAATCAGGACAATAACAAACATCAACAATAGTAAAAATGATATTGAAGCCCTAAACTGTATTTAATCTGTGTTAGTTGCCTGGATATGACTTCATCTGTGACCTATAGCTACTTAAATAAGTCCATTATATCTAGTAATATAAACAGCTATATTACATAAGGTGCTTCTGATTACCAAAGTGTCATTTTAAGGCACAGACACAGCTCTGTGGTGACCTGACATCAATCTAGAGGAAACCCCGATGTGTGCAGCGTGCCCTCATCGATACTTGACGACCTGTGCTTTCTAAGGGAAATCACTGCTCAGACTCATCCCACTGCAGACACTCAAGCCTGCAAACACACACACACACACACACCAAAAACACACGCTCAGTCGTTGCCTCCCCAGTCTATTTCTGGCTCATCGTCCAGTCTGAGGATGAGGTAGGAGAGCAGCTGGAAGAGGTTCTGCCACAGTATCATGGCCACGTAAAAGTAAATGTCGCTTACGTCCGTCTGGCACGTGTCTCCAGCGTAGCTCATGTCGCACACGCAGACATACTTGTTGATGAGGTTGCGGCAGTAGCCCCCGTTCAGGCAGGGGTTGGACAGACACTCATCCACTTCCTGCTCACACCTGCAGATGCAGAACCACAGCTCGGTCAGGGGGGTGACCACAGCTAGGAAATGATTTATTACACTGAGTTGTGGCAAAAAAATAAAATAAATAGTAAGATCTGAACTTTGCAGGAAGAATCATTCCCTCCACTGATAAAGATACAATCAAATCTTATGGTTGGAACGAGTGTAATTGCATAATCAGTGTGAGAAGCGTCACAATATAACGGTCACATGAATATGGTTTGATGTTACTCACCAGCTGAAGAATGAACCAGTCATTGTGAAGCATGGATAATGATTATGACAGGTTTAATCGAATGATATTAATGTCTGTTTTTATATCCTACCGGTGTCCAGTGAAGCCTGGTGGACAGTCACAGGACAGCTCTCGGTCAGTGCAGTTGCCTCCGTTGAAGCAGGTGTAGTTCCTGGTGTCGTCTCCGCACACAGAAACAGGCAGCTTGGGCCGCCTGGTGGAAGACAGTCGGTCACGTGTGAGGTTAAATACATGTTTTGTGTTTCACTTTAAGCTGCAGGAATTGAAGTACTCAGAGAGCCATGTGCGGCTGAGTTTGAGGCCTTCACGGCTGCCGGAAGCAGAAGAATCAGACGGAGCAGGAGCCCTATTGTTGGGCTTGCCCAAGCTCCCCACAGGGGAGACAAAGAGGCTTAGGAGGGGACCAGGATAATAAGATTAAAGACCTCTGGCAAATATTCACCAGCAGGATGTCAAGTCACATGTACAGGAATGGAAAGACCAACCATTTCTCTTTGGCCTCTATAACCTTCTATTTGCCTGAAGCACTGCAGATCTGTTCCAAAATGTATTCTGTATTTTGTATCCTCTGGCAAATTGAAATTCATCCCTCAACGGTTACAAAATGTGAGGCTTTTTGTTTTGGAAAGTGAGGGTTTAATTTAGATGCCAGGAATGGTTTTGAACTACAGCTGTCACTCATTTGAAACAGTGGGTATCTCATTTTAAGACAAACAATGTCACAGGGAGCGTTAATATTAGCTTTGCTTGGCATTTTGTCACACGCAGTTGAACAAAAAAAAAAAAAAACAGGAGGCATCTTACATGACATTTGAGAGACAAATATCTAACAGGAAACAAATAGCGAACACCTAGAGAAATGAAAAAAAAAACAACAACTTACACATTTTTGACAACAATGTACCACGGAATCTCTTCAATGCGCTCACTGGAGAGGAACAGAGAGGAAGACAGGGAAAGGGGGTAGAAAGAGACACAAACAGGAGACACAAACAAAAAGAAGTCATTTTGATGAAAACTTTGCGGTGGAGATGTTCCCAGTAAAGGGAGATGTGCAAGCTTGTCTGGTGCCTTGCTTAGCGAGACACTTGCAAGGGTTTTCTCCGCATTGCAAAAGAGGCAAAATGCAAGAGGCTGTGTGTTTACAGGATAAATGGTTGGAGGCGTTCCCCTGCTGGTTCTCCGAGGCAAACGATAGATGACAGGGGAAAGAAACTGGCGCTGAACCAGAGAGCCTTGTGTAGTGAGACACCACAGCAGACTGAGGCCTTTTCTGGCTGACACTAGAATAGAAATGCAGCATCTGAGGCGCTCTCTGCAGGCGTGGTTGAAATGCTGAACAG
Organism: Terapon puta; assembly: GCA_028564955.1. Classification (NCBI taxonomy): domain Eukaryota; kingdom Metazoa; phylum Chordata; class Actinopteri; order Centrarchiformes; family Terapontidae; genus Terapon; species Terapon puta. Next base: position 9,086,978 of record JAOXYL010000105.1, read on the forward strand.
AGGCAGAGATGTGGAGACATTTACAGTGAAGGATGTTTTTTTGTGTTGTGGCGCGGTCCCTTGTTTGTGCAAAGTGGAGCATTTATTTGTGTATTTTGTGTTTACTAACTAACTAAGAGCAAAGCAAAGTCATCGGAGCATGAAATATTCATACTGAGATTATTTCTTGCTGCTTTACATTTTACATGAGTGTTTCGCACTCATAAAAAGCGTCTATTGTACTTTTTATTCTACTTTATTGTCCTATTTCTGAGTACTTACTTGCAGAGGGGTCCAGTATAGTTCTCGGGGCAGAGGCAGCCGTACCTCTCTGGCCCGTGCAGACAGGTGCCTCCGTGGGCACACAGGTGGTTTTCACACATATCCACCTCCTGCTCACAGTCCACGCCTGCGTAACCAAACTCACAGGCGCACTCGTAAGTCAGCCCGTTCACGCTGCAGTTGCCATGAACGCAGGGCCTGGAAGCGCAGGTGTCGGTGAAGAAGTCGCAGCGTCTCCCGGCCCAGCCGTCGGGGCAGCTGCAATTGAAGGTGTTGAAGAGGTCCTGGCACTCCCCTCTGTTCAGACAAGGGTTGGGCTCACAGACAGGGCCCCCGCTGCAGCCAAGGAGTGGCGGGTGCAGCGACGTCTGGATGAACTGCTCCTCCTGCAGGCGTGGGAGGTTCACCACAGAGGAGCTGAGGTAAGGCAGGGCGATGCCACCCAGCTCTACCGTGCTCAGGCACCCAGCCAGGGACCATCCAGCATCAGGGGCCAGTCCCCCTAAGAAGATGTCCACTTCCTCCTTGAGGAAATTCAGGCTGCCTCCTTGGTTCCTGGAAGTACTGGCTTCTTCTATTTCTTCATCCAGCACCAGAGTCCACCGGGAGGCTTGTGCCCATGGCGCTGCCATGAACAGGTGGATGCTGTGCCACTCGCCATCACTAACGCTTGTAGTGCTGCTGAGACTGACCGTAGAGACTCTCTGCTCCCCTTCCTCCTCCTCTCTGCTGTCCTCAGTACTGCTCTGAAGCTCCATGAAGAGAAAACCATCCTGGACAGAAAGTGTGATAAATGCAGAGTCCTTCTCTGCGTGGAGTATAGCCGCATTACGCTTTCGAGTGCGTATGTTTAGGGAGAGGTTAGTTAGATTGCGGGATATGTTGCCATTTCCTCTGTAGCGCAGCACAGTGCTGTGATTCAGGAAAGTTGCATTGGAGTAACCTAGGAGATGAGAGACAATGTTTATTGTGTGCATTGGTTGCCGCATTTTCAGACTCAATTTGTTGCACCATTAAAACTTTGCCAGATGGGTTCTCCTTTTTGTTTATGGCTTTATGCAGGGGAATGCAACAAGGTCATGAGGCAAGCATGCTGATTTTGAATTCAAAGATCACAGAAACAACATATGTTATCACTCTACATCACAGCATTGACCTGTCTGATAATGTTGTAGTCACTGTAGGCCACTGGATGAGGTCTCTAAGGTTTCCTCAATGAGTTAATCACTGAACATCATCGAACATGGGATGACTTGCGGGTCAGGCAGGGTACATGGAAATCATCACTAATCCCAGCAAAAAAAGAATAAGCTGGCCTCAGGCCAAGCCTGCTTTACGGAGCACATACAGCGTGGGCGGATTGAGGCCGGTGAATAATAAAGCACGTTGTCTCCCTCACTTTCATAGTGGCCCACGCTGACCAATACCATAAACAAGGTCAAAGATTAGATAACACACATAAGTCTGATGTAAACGATTCCATGTCTGGGTTTTTAGGGCTTTTATGTAACCAGGAACTTATGTTGAGTGAGAAAAAGGGCAAGAGACTTTACCCGCACCACGAGACGCAAATCACCTCGCTGTGAGGATGCTTTTAGGAAATCCAGCCTCACTGATGCTGTTAGCTGTTTACATGCAGTGACCAGTTGTGTAATAAGCAAATGGGGAAAACATCACCTACTTTTAACATGATTAACCGTGTGATTGTAGTGGGATCCTCTACATTATCCTGATTTGAGGAGCAAAACCTTCAGGCCAATCAGTTAAAATCTCCGAACATGACAAACAAAAAAATGAACACCTTGAATGTTTTTCTGATTGAAAGGACTCGATCTCGATGACGCTATTAACACAATGTATTTTATCGCTAGTGTTGGGAAACATGGCCATAAGACTCACAGCTTGACTTTCAGTGTTCCCATGAACATTTGGGACTTGAACTTCATGGTCAACGACTTGAGATGCAGCATAGACCTGCCTTGTATCTGCTGAAATCTTGGACACCACTCACATTCATATCCCTGGTTCAGCATCCTGCACTCTGAGTCCACGGGGCAAGGTGACAGCTCGCACCACCTGACTTCTTCACAGCGCCGCCCCGTTGTCCTGGGAGCACAGGTGCAGGTGAAGTCATCCCACATGGAGTAGCACATCCCACCGTTCAGACAAGGGTTCCTCTGGGAATGACGAAATGAAACAAAGGCTTATTTTTGCCATTTTTAGCTGCATGAAATATGAAACATAACGAGAGTGAGTTTGAATGCTTTCATAGGGGGGAGTGAGGTCTCATTTTAATTTTTATTTGGAATTATTTAAAAGAAACTTTTTACTCACACTGCAGGTGTTGTCCCCAGAGCACCCAGCTGTCACGTTTTCCATGAGCTCCAGAGGATAAGAGCTCACTGAGGTGTCCAACCCAAAGAACTGCAGCCTCCTGTCGTTGATCCTCAGGTCCTGGATGCAGCCTTTGAAGTATCCACCAAACACTGAAGTAGTCTTACTCCCCAACAGACCGCCCACATACACAGTGTCCCCCGCTTCGACACTGACCGCAGTGACCTCCACCTCAACACGTCTCTGAGCTGCCACCTGCAGCGCCATACGATCCTTCGTCATCTCCACACTCACAAAGTGGACCTCCCCGTCATCAACCGCGCTCTCGGCCTTCAGGCTCTCGAAGCTACTGATCTGAACGCTGACCATGCCGTCCTCTAGCCACATCCGCAGGTACAGGGTGCCGTTGGTGGTGAGGGCCAGGAGGAGTCCATTGGGCCTCCGTGTCCGCAGGAAGAGGGAGATGGAGAGGTCGTGACCCAGATCATCGGTGACAGTGAATGCTGCATAACTCTGAGAGTCCTCGTTCCCAAAGCGTGCAGTGACGTGTTCTGTGACAAAAGGGGAAGGAAAGTCAGTGGTCTGGGAGTCAACATCAGGAAAACATCTTCAAAGGTTTTCTGCATCTCAGAGTTGGAGAATGTAATTTAATTGCAGTACTTTGTTTAGAAAAACACAAAGATAAACAACACTGTACTCATCCAAAGAGAAAAACAAGTGGAGGTGCATGTGTCCACCAGGCTTCTCTTTTTACATCGTTTATTCAGTTTTTATCTTTAGCACACTAAATATTTACCATTGCAAGAATATTATTATATATCTGTCTTGCATAACTAACTACAATGAAGTCCCAAGAAGAACCAGCACAAAAAGAAGAAATTTAAGCAGCCCCCAGCCCTCATTGTTCTGTATATTTTGTGTCCTCTGTCAGCACTTTCCACTGTGGGTTGGTCACCTTCTCAGACAGGCAGGACATTGAGAACACAAAAAGCTGAGGCAGAAAGGACACGAAGTGTGTGACAGGTCACATTAAAACCTTATGAAAGCCGCAATGTGTCAAGTGTGGAGATTTCGAGCGTGTGGATTTGTGCGCATGTGTGTGCAGATGTCCTATCGGACACTGCAACTGGTAATCTGCTTAGATAGATAAACTCAAGAGGTTATAGAGATCCTTGATAGAAAAACTGAACTATTCAGCATTTTTGTGGTGAGAAGTTCAATTAAAATACAACTTCTCATTTTGTTTCCGTTCTATCAATCCCAGAATTCAACAGTTTACTGACTGATGTGACATTTCTTTGCATGCACTGTGTATCTCCAAAATAGAACCCTTATATCCTTAATCCAGTACGTCAGATAAGAGGATCTCTGTGGCTTTTGATTGGCCTCCACTCTACCCTCTTATCTACTGTTAAACATCAGCAACTGAGGACGTTATCTATTTACCCACTTAAGACATTTGGTGAGAATGACCTAGTACTCTTTTATCAAATCTCAGTTAATCAGGTTAGGTCAGGTTGGGGATTAGCCATCCCAAACTTTTCCTTTCATTTTTTGTTATGCAAAAAGAAACTTCAATATGAATAGTAGATTTGAAAAAAAACAACAACAAATTCTTCTCCCAATTTTAACCCTGTGTGGGTTGACTGTCCAATTTCTCCAGCTGTTGATGTGTTATTTCACAGTCATAAACATACCCTCCTCACAGTCCTGCCCCTCATAAGGCCTTGGACATTGGCACTGGTAGCTCTGCCACAGGTTGACACATTGTCCTCTGTTTTGGCACGGCATGTCCAGGCAGCGGTCCCTGTGGCTGCATCCAGGGGACACATTCACAGCCGAGTCGCTCAGCCATTCCTCAGGAACAACAAGCTGCCAGTCCACAAACACATCCCGCATGCAGCCAATGAATGCTGGAAGTGGAGAGTCCTCACTGTGGCCATTTGAGTCCTGAAGTACTCCTCCAATGAAAGTGTTTTGAGGAGGTGACGCCAGCCCGGCCAGGGTGCTTTGGACTTTGGCCACCTTGTGGCATGGCTGGCTCCCACAGCTCCCAGCATCATCCAAGAGTTTCAGACTGAGCACCCAGTTTCCAATCACAGCCTCTACAGAATGCCACTCTCCATCTGTGACATTGTGCGGAAGCTCCAGGACCTGGCTCTCTGCTTCAGCCCCGGCAGAGGCCTCCTTCCTGAGTGTGAGACGAAGTTGCCCTCCATCCAAATCCAGGCTCAGCAGCAGCCCCCTGCTGCTCCGCTGGAACAATACAGCTCTGGGCAGAGCAGTCTTGAAGCTGAGCGTGATGTTGCAGGACACCTCTGTATCCACCAGGGGACTCTGCAGCAGCAGGTAGCCTCTGCGTTCAAAGGAGAAGGTAGTGGGGGTTTTACAGAGGGGTCCGGTGTACCCAGGCGAGCAAGAACAGGTGTATCCGTGGGTCCCATCCAACAGGAAAGGAGAGCAGGAGCCTTGGTTCTGGCATTCATGACCCTCACAGCCCATGAGCCTCACATCACAGTTTACCCCCCCATAGAGGGTGCCATCATGACTCTGTTTGGGGCAGTGGCACATGTAGCCCCCTACACGGCCCTCACACCTGCCCCCATTCTGGCAGGGACTGGGATCACACTGATTTATCACCTCCTGGCAGAGGGAACCTGTTGGCAGAGGAACACAATGAAGTCATGCAGCTCATATTTTTTAGCAGGAGAAGAAACAAGACCTCTTAAACTTTGTTACTGTCTTTAAACCGCTTAAAAACGTAACTACAGATGTATATTATGCACTACGGCCTGTTGTCATTATTCTGCTCACTGAAGAGGGAAGTGCTGTCATTATGTCTTGTTCAGTAGTCTTGCAAATGATAGTATTCCCTACTGCATGTTTACGACAAACAAGTCCCATTCATACACAAGTTACATAATGGTGACAAGTGAGAACATTGGACATTTGCCCATTTGTCTTTTCCCTCCCATTTCCTCCATATTTAATCAATGCCTGCTCTTCTGTTCATCATGGTTACTGTTTTTGTCTTTGTCTCTTTAGTAAGTTTCTCCTCTAGAGTCGCGTTAGTTATAGCTCAAGTCAAATTACTGGGTATTAAGCCTACCCAGATACCAGTATGGTCCAGTTACTTGTCCATGTATCATCCTTCCAACATTGTTTGCCTGTTAGTTTGTGTGATTTCCAGACATCTTTGCATGTGTTATTACATTATAGATGCATATGGTTGCAGTGAGCAGCCACTTATTGTCATATGGAGAAACAACTATTCGCTCCAGAGCACAATACAGCACACCGTACAACAATAATTATCAAGTATCTTAAATAATAATTAGTAATGAGTTTTTATTGGAAGGAAGAAGAGATAAAAGAATGCAGGATTTAAATACCTGTTATGTAATGCCTCTGCTAAATGCTAAGTATTTGTTCACACACAAACATTCAGGTGTTACCTGTTCCAAGCAACAAAATCCCGCAAATCCATGGTGCGGGTGTCCACATCATGCCGTCACTTTTCCCACAGGATAGCCCCAAACTTGTCCAACTGCACCATATTAGATTACATGTGTACAGGCCATGCCAGTGGAGGTCTGCTCCTCATACACTTCTCTACAACCACATAGGGCTGAGTGGCTCCAGTCAGGAGACCGGCAAAGCCAGATCCTGGGGATTAGACTAATGCTATTTGGCCACCTTACTGAGTCAGTGCCACTGCGACTGGCAGGGAGTCAATTTTTAGAACACAACTCACAACAGGCAACAGCTAACAGCCTTACCTCTACTGCCAGATCATGTCTTGCGTAAGCAGGAAAACTAGAAATTTCTTCTTTTGCAACTTAAGAATATTACTTGATGTAACATCTCTGTACAGGTTCCCCTGTATGTAAATGCACCAACAACATATCCTGAACATGTCAAGAGTGTTATATTGAGTATGTCTTTGAAGGGTCAGTTCACCAAAATAACAAGGTCAATAGTATGACCCACAGCCACCACTGCCAGCATCACAACTCTTGTCCAGTGTGCTCATTCTGCCTATAAGCTCATTTCATTAATAAATCTCTGGACTCTGCCTTGGTGTCCTTTCCCTCTTGCTCTGCATAAACAGCCGCAACATCAGCTGATGTTTGAAGTCATCCCCTGTTACATGTCAAGTTATCTACATGACAAGACACCATTAGGGATATGCTGATTTGTGATATGGGTGAATTCAGATAAGAGAGAAAATTCTGTGATGATATACAGTGCATCCATGTGATATATAGACTACATCTTTTATGTGCTGTATTTTTAACAGTCACATTTAAATGCACCTTTTCAATCTGTTTCTCATTACCCTGATCAGGCATATAGTTATACACACCGTCATGGTCACGTTATAATACAACAAAGTTAAACACAACATTTTTCTAATTTCCTATATGACAGAATGCACTGGAAATGCATCACTGGAGACCTATGCCAGGCATAATCAATGGATTACCTGTTGTCCCCGGAGGACAGCTGCAGATGTAGCCTGCAGCATGCTGCTGGTCATAGTGCTCAGGCAGCAGAGGCTCGCTGCCATACAGGGCCTGCCATGACCTCTCGATGCAGCGGCCTCCGTTCATGCAGGGTTTGCTGCCACACTCGTTGACATCGATATCACACTGACGCCCCTCAAACCCTGGCATGAGGAAGCAGAGCATGTTTTTGATGGGAATACTGTAAATAAGGCTGATGACATAAATTACCCTCTGTAGATTCTGTACTCGTCACAAATCTGTTTTTTGTTTACTCATCATATATTCCTAGAAATGCCTGTTATGAGTTCACATACAGACACATTAACATTAAAATGATTACACAAGCTTAATTATATTTGGGGTCCATCACTGTTTTAAGTCTACCTCTGTTATTGCTCACTCTTGTATTTCACTTTCACTAGCACTTTTATTATTCTCTGTTTACAAATTCAATCATTGTGTCTTACTCTGCTACCTCCTATTTTCTCCTCCTTGTTTACTATACCTTCTTTGAAAACTCTAAAACCTGTGACTGTAACAGGACTACGTTGTTTTCCCTGTTAAGCGAGCAAGAAAGAGCTTCATGTACCTGGCCAGCATTCACAGGTGTAGTTTCCCTGGTTCTCCTTGCAGATGGCGCTGTTGAAGCAGGGTTCAGAGTGGCACGGTGGCAGTGGTATTTCACAGTGTCTGCCAGTGAAGGCCGTGTGGGAGCAGTCACAGCTGTAGCTGAGACAATCAAGGATTCAGAAATCACATGACTGAGATTATTTACAGTGTTGCTTCCAACTTGTGTTTATAGTTTTGAAAGTGAAATCTATCGGGAGTCTGTGCTGCATAAAGCACTTTTGCTTCACTAAACTTGGCAGAAGCTGCAAATTCTTCCTTTCAGCGACTGGAGCTGGGCTACTTACTCATTCACCCCATCGACACACTGAGCACCGTTTTGGCACGGCTGCTCTTGGCACTCGTCAATGTTGATTTCGCACCGGTGTCCTTGGAAACCCAGCGGGCAGGTGCAAGTGAAGCCACCAACGTAGTCATGGCAACTGCCGGCATTCAGACATGGCCGTGATTGACACTCGTCAATCTGAACCTCGCAAGTGGGCCCTGCAAAACATCAAAGCAGCGCAGATGTCAGAGATCGAGAGAGACAGAGGGCAGCAGGCAGAGATGAACAAAGCTTTTATTTGTTCTGGCTGTGATCATGTTTGGACTCTTTCATCTAAAGCAAGACCTCTGCTATTGTTTGTGATTCTAGAAACAAGATAGTATATAATTCATCTTTAAATATGATATATATATATCATGATGGTTTATACAAATATATATTACAAATATATACGACTCAGACAGTCTAAATGCAGTAATTCGTATGAAAAATGGAATATTGATATTGACACTTGAGTAACAGAATCTATGTTGCCTGTGGTATAATTATTATAATTATTATAATTAGACTCCTTTCAGCAGAGGTAGTTAGTTTACCAATTGTTTTTTAAAACTGGATTTTGAGAGATTTAACACATAAAAAGAGATAAAATCTACTAGGGTTCATGGCAGTCCAACAAATTGTTGTGGAGACATTTGACTCCAAAAGATAAAAGTGAATTTCATGGGCACAGGATATGTCAGGGAATCACCAAAGTCAGTAGGTTTCATCGTCTCAAACACCAAGGCAATAGCTGTTTCGAAGATTTTTTAATCAGGACCAAAGTGGTGGACCAACGTGACCGATCAAAGTACATACAATGTTTTAGAATGTCACAGACGTCTTTGAGCAACATGGATGACCCATGTTTAACCCAATTTAACATTTTACCCAAAATTTAGGTCCAGTACTGTTCTTTCCACTCACCAGTGAACCCAGGAGAACACAGACAGGAGAACCTGCCCACTCTGTCCACACAGGTGGCTCCGTTCCTGCAGGGCTGTGAAGCGCATTCATTCACATCGATCTGACAGTGAGCCCCCTGGAACCCCGGCACACAGAAGCACGAGTAGCCGTCCCCACGGAGTCTGCATATTGCTCTGTTCTGGCATGGGTTTGGAAAGCACAGGTCCACAGCTGGAGTTGGCCTGTCAGGAGCTGCACCTATGAACAGATCGCATTTAAATATAAGTGTCAAGTAATGTCATTGTTCTTGGTTCTTAAGCTGTCCATCATTTTATACCTAACTGAAATGGAAATTGATTTGTTACTTAGGATCAAACATATTCTGCAATATTTGATTGAACAACATGACTGGAAAAATTACCCACAGTAAGTATCCAGTATTAGATTAACAGATGTAATATTTTCAAGAAGCTAAATGATTATTACAGAGAGAATTGAGCCCAAACTATTTCTTGAATGACCTCTGTACTATTTAACAATACTGTGCAACAATAGAGCAGGTAATTACTTTTTAGTTTGGATCTTGTCTTTCATGTTTATCTTTAATGAAATCACTGTTTAACAGGTGTCATTACAAGGACTTGAGATTTAAGGGCCCCTCAAAGCACCATGGCTGGCAACCATGGTAACCAACTCCACTGTTTGGATCCAGCATTCAATTTATTTCCATAGTAACTGCATCCAACAAAAGATTTGAGGCATTTCAGTCTTTACACTTCATGGTGTGTCTTAATCAGGAGGGCACTAATGCCACGCTGCCAAAGCTCTGGGCTTAAGTCTCATTTCAGTCAACATATGCTGTACATACTAATTATGGGATTGACACTTCATGATCCATGTACCAATAATGAAAAAAAGTGCATGTGACTCAATAATGTGTGTCTTTAAAGTAGTTTGTTCTGTATAATGACTGCAAAGAATATCATATAGAGTATAGTATTGTTAATTTGAGCCTTACAAAAGTGAGATATCACATAAAGGTTAATTTTACTTACATTTTATCACATGTTGCCATGTCGTCATAGACATACTATTAATGCACCATACCATTTATATTAATACAAATAGAAATGTGTTTCAGGAGACTGTTTTAGTGTGCTGAATGAATTAATGGAATGAATGACAATCTCACTGAAACTGTTACTATTGAATAGCTAATTGAAAACCGTCACATATCTACAGCTGTGTTGAAAGGATATGTTTAAGGACGTTATGGGGACATCAGCTCCGGCAATGTAATGTGAAGTAGTTGTATGGCATTCTCTATATTCATGATAGCAAATTTCTGGAATCTAAAATGACATTTATAGGATTTTTTTTTAAATATTTGATTTATCAAAAAAACTAAACGTATTACAATATCATATGTAATTAACACTTCACTGAAGGTTTTCCTAATTAAAATGAGTAAAATAGTCAAATAATTGATGTCACTATTTTTGTGACAGGATAGTTTTGGTCACATTTCTCTAAAATCGAGCACAGTATATTTGATAACTTATATCTTCAAACAAAATTCTGTTGGTTTGAGCAGCGTGTGGTGGTACAACATGATTTTATAAAGATATACTCACGAGTTGGTTGGATTTTAAACCTTAAACAGGTTGACTGTGACCTGAAAACGAAACGTCTTGATGGTAGATTGGCTATTTCTTCACTCTTCCTGACTCGCAAATCCTAAGTCATATTTCGGGAGACTTGCCCTCTCAGACATGTGTGAGAAAACATCAAAGACAAATTTCTACCATTCAGATATCTCAAAATCGCCGTACTGCAGGCAGAACAAATGGAACCAGCTCAGAGGCAATGATCCTGATAATCCAGGGAATGTGCACAGGAGGGGGACGCAGGGCCATGATGCCACATAAAGGAGGCTTCAAATCAGCTGAATGAGTGTTGCATCTGTTAGATGATAATGAGACTGCAGCACATTACTGAATGCCTTGAAAGCAAAATATGGATATTGGATAGACTGAAAGTGCGTACGTGTGTTTTTCATGATGGGTCCAAGAAATATTCACATACACCACAAAGCCGGGGGCCACAGATGAAGCCACACTCATATGACGAGAGGTATCCCAGCAGTGTTCCTCACGGATCATAATCGCACAGTAATCATGCTTCAAGAGCTCAATCAGGCTGAGTGCAGACTATAAAGATGATCAAGGAGCACAATTGCTCTTGATGCTCCATCCTCGCCGTCTCAGGCAACAATCTGATGCCATTGGTTGAGGTCAATCAATTTCACAGAAGATCGGTGGGAGCTTACACTCGTCTAGACTTGGGGCCGAGTGACCCCATCTGACCATATGCCTATATTAGCTCTCTTTACAACCAGGATCAGCCTGTGAATTCAGACCAGATTAGAGGCACATGTCTGCAGCAGTGGTTAGTGATCATGTGTACAAAAACACAGACAGAAGTTTACAACAATTAAAACCAGGAAGAAAGACTGCCCATTATTATCCAGGCATTTTTTAGGGAACCCTGACAGGTGGTTTACTCTTTACTAAATCTACTCTTTCAGTCTTTCAAGTATTCCCCTGAGGCAGAGTTCAGACAATTCAGAGCCAGGCCATGTCGCCTGTTTGAGACACAGCTCCAGCCAACCACACATCCCCTCCCTCAGCATGTAAGGCTTTTTTCAAATGCAAATGTCTTCTAAGGGTCTTTGTTCGGTCCTATCTGGAGGCCCTCCAACAGCACATGTGAGGCACCTGACAGATGCATGTTGGCTGGTGCATCTGTGTGTTTGTTTCAGTGGTGATAAGAAGATGTGTTATTACTGGGTGTTTTGTGGCGCCACGGAGAAAGAAAGAGCGTCCCCCATTTACCATGACTTCATCCACACACCCCCAACCCTCACTATACTGACCCCCCATGTTGTTAGATCTCTTTTTATCATCTGTCAGAGCTTAGAGGGTGTGTGGACGTCACTACAGGCAATGATGTCACCTCACAGTCTTAATTGATATTCCCATCATGGACGGGTTAAAATGCGAGTCAATTACTAGACTCCGATTCAAAACACAAAAAACTTGCAGCAGCTTGCACACTGATCTACTTTATTTTAAGGTTTAAGGGAAGTTTTGCAAAAGAAACGCGTCCAGTTTTGCAGGCGATGCAATGCCAAGTCAAACAAACAAAAAAAAAACTGAAATATCTGATGATGGTAGAGCGACATTCATGCACAACAACAGTCAGGCAAAAACTCAGGAGCAGCCACTTACCTCCTATCACAACCAGCCATGAGATGAGAATCGTGCGTGCCAGTAATTCAAAATCATGACCGCGAATTAAATCCATAATCGGGACAGGAAATCATCCTGCTCGCTGTGCTCAAGTCTCGCGGATCTCTCTGCTCCTGCATTTGCTGTCAGCTCCAGATCTACTTGATGCTCACTTCTCCCCTCGCTGGAGCACCATCAAGAGCCTCCATCACACATGAGCCTGAAGAACAGAAGACAGCGTCCGGCGGGCTGCAGCCCCCACTCCTGGTCCAGAGGCGGGGGGGTGGGGGGTGGTGATCGGTGGGTGGGCGAGTCACAGCAACCTCATGGATCACATTTATGAAATATCAATATTAGGGATAGATGTTTGTTGTGTACCTAAATTATAATTACTGCTTTGACTTGCTCAAATAATAGATTCCTAAAGGCTGCAGCAGGTGCCTGCAAAACAAAAAACAAATAAACAAGCTCAGGTCA
>JAOXYL010000105.1:9099703-9128079 GCA_028564955.1 Terapon puta
ACTTGCTCAAATAATAGATTCCTAAAGGCTGCAGCAGGTGCCTGCAAAACAAAAAACAAATAAACAAGCTCAGGTCAAAACTTTATGTTATAAACATCAGGTAATAGTAGTGTAATTTTTTAGACGATACACTTAATTGATGGCTAATGAATCTTTCTGATTAGTATCATCACTATTATTATCATTCTTCTTCTTCTTCTTCTTATTATTATTATTATTATTGTTATTATTATTATTATTGTTATTATTATTATTATTATTATTATTATTATTATTATTATTATTATTATTATCATCATTGTGCTGATAGAGTGTTGAATTGATTTTTTTTTCTTATTTGCGCAGGAACTACAACCCCATTGTGGGAGATAATGATGATGGATGGATGGATGATGGATGTTTTTGTGCGTTGTGCTCAGTTTGCGGGCTGCGCGCTCTCCCGTGGAGAAAACAAAACGTCTCCTTGGCAACGCTACCAGGAAGTCGAAACTCGGAGGAGAGTGGCAGAGAGGACGCTTAAAAAGCACCCATCTCAACAGTTTAGTAAATGAAAAGAGCGGCCCGTACGACTTTGACGACGTTTTATATCTTCACGGGCAGAACCTCACCGTGACTCCTTCACCGTGCCGACATGAGGGCCCGTTCAGCGCCGAGCCCGCTGAGGCCGGAGCATGGGGACAGCAGAGACGGTACTGTAGCTGCAGACAGCCTGTTAGCATGGTGACTGACTGTCAGCAGGTGGACACTCACGTAAAATGAACTAAAGATAGGACACACACACACACACACACACACACACACACACACACACACACAGTAAGTTAGAAATTACTATAATAATAATTACTATAATAATATGTTAAATGGAATAAAAGAAAGAGTAAAAACATGTAAACTGCTTTCAGTGATGACTGAATAAGTCATGGACAGGTTTACGTCTGTGTCACAACTTCTGGTTTGTTTGATTGATTCCCACTTTTTCGGTGGCAGAACTGAACTTTCAAGTCCCGGCAGAGAGTAGGAAGACACAGCTTCCCCCTGTCAACAACCAGATCATCCCAGATGAACTGCTGGTCAGCCTCACCTCCACTGTCTGCAACAGGAGCACACTGGGGCACACCGCACACCATCGGCACTGCAAGGTGCATTCAAGCCCTGTTTATACCTGTAGTGTGAGCTTTATTAACAGGTTGAAATCAGTTCTCACCAGTGTTCCTAACTTGATTTTGTAAACAGGGATGTGGGATCAGACGGCCAGACGCAGTCTGGTATCACCCGCTTGGACGCAAGAAATACAAATACTTTCTGGACCAGCCAACTTCCCTCACTGGAGCTGGCAGGTCAGCTTCACCAATGAGACTTGTTCAAAATTATTATTCATTTTCATGTGAAGCTATGAAGTTTCTCCAAGGATCTAGTAAAACAAGTACTTGTATGTATGGTATAATTACTGCAAAGCATTGTACACAGTTTAGGACAGGGCTAATACCAAACCAACTCAAAGCACTGATCAAAGCCAAACAAATTTCAGGTTCTGTCTGATGTTGGCTATCTTTAACCAGACAAAACAATCAGTGCTCTAAGATCAGGGCAGCAATAAATGTCTCTAAAAGTTTTATGTTTGGCTTTTTAATGTGCACATTTTTTTCTGTTTGGACGGTGTCCATACAGAGATATTTCGTTCCTGTGTGATGCTGCGGTGACCCAGAAGAAGACTGCACCCCTCCCACCACTCATTGACAAGAGTCACAATGGAGTGACACAAGTAATCTGTCTCTGCTGCTAAACAAATTAAACCAGACTCAGCTGTATCTCAGCTCAACAACCACACTACTTCACTGCTTAGTCTCCCAAAAGCACAAACCAAAGGCACAAAACCAAAAAAAAGAAGAAAAATGTAAAGAGATACCATGCAGATGAGATCAGTGTAACATTATCTTAAAAGTCTGTTTAAAACATGCTTTCATGTCTAAACATTTACTTTGGAATATCCTACATTTAGATATGGGAACATAGAAGGTTTCACAAATGTTATGATTTGCTGATTTTTGTGTTTTGCTGAAATAGTCTTGACTTTAAATTCATTAAATTCATGGCCATTCATATACAACTGCACACGTGTACACACTGCGAGGTGATAATCACAGTCACTCTGTCTTTCAGGACTTGAGTGTCTCAGAGAGTCTGATCCCAGAAGAATACCGCATTGTGAAAAACAAGGGGCTGCAGAGTCTTGAGCTCTATGAGGAGTAAGTCTGCTTCATTATCTTCATCAACTTTATTCATGTGACCTATGTGACCTTATGCTGGCATGGTAATAGTAATAGGAATTTAGGTCTCCTGTCAACTCTCATGTTGCTCTTCTTCTTCAGTGCGTTCACAGTGCAGCTGCAAGATGATGAGCAGACGCTGCGAGTCTTCCCTTCTCTGTGAGTTGAAAAATATGCCTTTATTTCATTTACAGGTAAATGGTAGTCAAGTAGTCTTCATCGGTAGAGAAAGTACCGCTTACATATGAAGTAATACTACTGTGTACCATTGTGTAGGCAACGTGCTGGTAAGATAAGGGATGACTGTTATCAAAGAAAGCCCTCAAGTGTGTCGCAATACATGTTTATGTGTATGTTCTGCATGTCCAGGAAGCCCAGCAGCAGACTGGAAGTGCTCCAGCTGATGAGGATGATGGACGACATGCTGGTGAAAGCAGGAGTGGATCAGCAGAATGAGGAGCTTACTGAGGTCTCCCAGGTAGACAGTCAGACAAAAAAACACAGAGGCTGCTCTGTGCCTCTATAGCTGACATGAAAGCTGTGTTGTATTTCTGTACAGAGGTAATTACATACTGGTACAACTTTTAAACATTTAAACTCGGCCAAAACTTGCAAAGTATCAGGTCGGTCTTTAAGATGAAAAAAATCGGAGGATCGGGTCGGTCGAACAAATGGAATGAGGAAAGGGGAGATCTGAGATGTAGCTATGGGCAAGGTCATGCACTGCCTTATATTTAATCAATAAGCAGGATCTTGTAATTTATTCTGATTTGTACAGGAAGCCAGGGAAGGGATGCAAGGACCAGGGGACCAAAGGTTAAATCTAACAGCAACAGCTGCATTTTAAACCAACTGAAGCAACCTGACTGAGGCACGTCTAGAGGGAGTTACAGTGATATAGGGAGGTGTGAATTAATAGTTCAAGATCTGTGGATGACAAGAATTTTGTGAGCAAAATTATCAGGTCCAGTTAAGAGAATTTCTGTTTTTCCAGGCTTTAGGTAGAGAAAATGAAGGGACATCCAGTCTTTGGTGGTAGCCAGGCAGGGAGAGGACAGCTGATTTAGGTTAATGGGTGTGGCAGAGAAATAGATTTGGTTATCATTGTCATAACAGGGAGTGGCACATCTTTAACAATCGAACCTGAGGGAGCCTATGCAATGTGAAAACACATAAAGCCATATTTATTTATATAATGTTAAATATCTATTTGAATGAGTGTGCTTCTTTCTGCTGGAAACCTTACATATAATACACTGAAATATCTTGCAGATGGAAGGTCTGCTGAAGCTGGTGCAGGTGGAGCAGAACATCTACAACATTGTTTTCCATGAACTGATCAGGCAGGTCAGCGTGAGCTGTGCTGAGAGAGGAGAGCTGCTCGCCAAACTCAGGTTAGCTGTCAACACGTGAGAACTGCACCCATCTGGTAAAACCTCACCACTTGCTGAGGGAGTTTTGAGCCAAAGTCAGATTTTAGTCAGAAATATGGATATTGCATGGAACTCATATTCATTTTACCGTAGTTCTGCAGCTGTATTACCTTTTTAATAGCTCAAGTTAATGCTGACACGTTTCGACAGGTAGGTTGGGAAAAAGTTGGTTCAGTTAATCTTTCCCAGTAATGACTCCGGGAAGCTTTTTTCCCAGCTGCTCTTATGTTTTTGTGTCCAGACAGCGTTACCAGTCCCTGCTCAATCGAATCCCCCGCCGCCTGAAGGCTCTGCACTCTGAGGCAGTGGCACAGCGTGCTCTGGACCGTCGGCTCATAGAGGAGATCCACCACATCAAGACATCCATCCAGAAGCTCAGCATGTACGTAGGTTAGGTGTCAGGCTGCGTGGTCAGGGTGAATGAAGTGGAACATGTTCATAATAACATTATAATTTAACAGGAAATAATGAAGGAAATAAATTAATGTAATACCATTCATATTATGTATGATTATAAGAAATATGTGTGTGCTCATTCTTGTTCGAATCTATATACATGTGTGTTTATGGGTGTGTGTCCTCTTCACAGGGAACTTTCCAAGATCAGAGACCATGATGCCTTTGTTTCCCAGCAGGCAGAGTGTGCTCACTGGCAGCTGGCTGAGGCACTCAAGCAGACGACCACCACCTCAGAGTCAGTCCCTCTTAAAACTGTAGAAACAATTACCAGCCAGTTACTATTTTCTTAATTGTTACTTAAAAGAATAAAATGTCGAGACTGTGGTTTGATTCCAACCCTTTGCCCTTTGGTGCATGTTATCACCTCTTTCTCTTCTCTGGTTTATAAGAGAACTAAAAAAACAAACAGATTTTTCAGAAAATTTCTACTGAGATGGAGCTTAAGTGCAGCAGCAGTTAATCACACAGCTCAAAAGTACAAAATGTGACAAGCTGTTCCCTCTCAAATTATCTAATTACTCTTCTCAGGGTGGTCCAAAGTTACCGTGAGGTGTATGAGCTGCACCGTGAGCGCCTTGAGGCTCAGCTGCTCCAGATGACAGAGGAGAGAGACTGCTGGAGCCACTTCACCATCTGCCTTGCCCTCAAAGTATGTGAGCCGTCATGCAGTTGGTTTCACCTTTTTTGTTCATTTCATGTGATAGTCGTGTGCTGTTATGCAGAATGAATAATACATTAACACATACATTGTACATTTTTATTATGCAATCAAAAATCGTTATGTAAGTTTAATTAAAGCCCCAGCAAACAAAGTGGAGTGTGTAAGCAGACAGTACAATGGAGATTTTGCTTCTACCTTATTCATCAGTGAGAACAGCTTTCTTGTTAATATTTGTTTGTATGCTTAACTTTGAATTTTTCTGTGATTGTCAGGTGATCAGACTGAAGAGGCTACATCTAGTCACTCAGCTGAGGATCAGTGAGAAGAACTGGTACAAGACAGCCGAGCACTGCTGCTGTTACCTCAGTTCAAAGGTGGCAATGTCTTTCCTGTTTCTTTACCAAAACACTGCAGATGACTCTTTTTAAGTGTCTGCTGTGGTTCAGATGCACACTGAGTATGACAGTGACCATCCCTCTGTAGGACACAGAGGACCTGAATATGATCATGGAGCTCACTGATGTTTGGAAAGAGCAGCTGGCTGCCTTCATATCCCAGCTGAAGAAGACTGAGCATGCTCAGTGCCAACAGATCAGCGCTGTTCTGCAAGGCATCGCCAAGTGGCTCGCTTTCTGTACGACACAGAATAAGTAAGGACAAGCTGAGATACCAAAGGAGATTATTTAAAGTTTTATGATTATCTGTTATTAAGAACATGTATATACACATACAGAGGTATACAATTTTCTTAACCTAATGCAAGAGATTATTGTTCTGTATGTGTATCCTGCCAAAGATGCTCTTCCTCTATTTTAAGGAGTCCTGATCCAAAGTATGACAAAGCTTCAGAGAAGGGGATTCATGCTGATTTGAAGCAGTGGGCAAATGTAAGACAGTGCATTTACTTTCTCCTGGATATGTTTTTCATGGTGGTTTTATGTGTTTCTATCTGATGTATCTCACTTTTCATAATCTGTCTAATGTCTCTCATTTCTGAAAATAATCTCATTGTCATCATGTATTTGATCTGTTTGATCTGTACCTCATCTAATGACATGATTACGTCACTTCATCTCTCATAATTGTCATGTCTGATCCGTGTCATTTGTGTCACATTGTTTCTTTCCTCTCATTCATCTCAATGGTCTAACATCCACTGTTTAATCATCTATGTCATATGATTGGAAATCTTTTACCCATCAGAAATAAATTATGAATTAACCTTGAAAAGCTATCTGGATTAGTTTTAACTGAGCATTGATTTATTTTTCTGTCTTAGAAGGTAAATGGCATTTTGGTTGCCTTCGTTTTGATTATACGCCCAACATCGATTGGGTATTGTGAGTCAGTAACTCTAATATCATACATTACATTTCCTTCCCCTGTGCCCTGTTTCCCGGCAGGCTGTGACGCTCCTGTGTGAGTGCTATCAAGGTGAGAAGCTGCTTTCTTGCCAGCAGACACTGAGCCAGCTCGTCTGTATCAGGGAAAGATGGATGAATATGAGTCTTCAGCTGTTCGGAAGACACCCCTCCCCTGACAGTGAACCCCCTGTAGTTCAGAGGACCCTGACAGAGCTGGACAGGGTCATATCTGAGCTCCTCATAAAGCTGGACAAGCAAGTCAGTGGAGAAAATGGTGAGGGCCAGTTTTGAATTTTTGGAAAAAATGATGTTTAAATGTGTGAAAAACTGTGATTTTGAGACCCACTGACTGACATTGCGTTTTTTTTTACTGTGGTCCAAAAGGATATCTGTAACCTAAGATAACAGGTGCAAAATTAGGAGAATCTTGCTGAGAATCACAGTGTATGGTCCTGATACTCACACCTGCATAAGCTATTGTATGGTCACATAATTCTCAAATACAGTATTTTCTCTTATTTTTATTGATATATTAGTGGCTCTCGTTGTGGAAGATAACCTTTAAGATATAGATTAAAGTGCTGAAACTGATTCGGGCCACTGTCTTTCAGGGATCCATGGACAGATCATGTCACTTCTTGGGCTGATGGAGACCTGGGTCTCCAAGCTTGGTGCAGTGATTCGCCGTCCAGAAAAGATGTCCATTTCCGACTGGCTGAGGCTCGAGATGACGCTGCACAATTGGCAGAGTTTGACTGAAGAAATCTTCCAGAACATCTCCAGCATGAAGAAAGAAAACAAAAACAAACCTGACATATAGTAGGTTTCTCAATCACAGACATTAAGTGTATCTATCCAGTGTCAAGGTTTTATACTTTACAGTATTCATTCTCAAAATAACCAGTTAAAAGGGTTATCAGCATTTTGTTGATTTGAAGTCTGTAAATTAACTCCTACATTTAAATTTAACATGTGTTCAGTTGTTTTTTTCTGTGTGTTTGGATCATATATGTTCATATTGTATTGTGCAGGCTCTTGACTCACTATCACATGGAAATTGACTGTAACCTAACATGAGAAATTCTTTAATCGCTTTGTCTGAGTTTGAGAATGGTCAAGAAAATATGCAGTTTCTTAAATGAGTCTCTAAGTTTTTAGAAGCACATAATCACCAATGCTTAATGCAAATTTGGTTCAAATGGTAGGTTGGTTTGTTTCTGTTGTTTGTTTTTTAAACAGTACAGAGACAGAGAAGATGTTGGACAAAGTGCAAGAGTTCTTAACCAGGCTCTCCAGCTTCACTGAGGGCGAGAACCAGAGACTCAGTGCAGAGGTGAGTACCAACCAGGTTCAGCCAAACTACAATGTGTCCGAAGTACATGTCCAAAAATATCAGGTCTATGAATGTAACGCTCAGATGTTGTACAGACAATACATCTATCCAGACTTTCAGTTGTGATGTACAGTATTACCATTTTACATTAAAAATGGAAAGTAATCTATTTAATAAGTCCATATCTCTTTTTCACTTTCCAATTCACCCCTCTTTCTGCCCTCTGGACTATCAGCCTCACTTCCTGAGCTCTACCTGCTTTAATGGCTCTAAACCACATTTGTCTTGCGGACCTTTGCCTATTTATCCCACTTAATTCCAGGTAATCTGTACCTTCTTTGTTGCATCATTATGTTTCCCAGTGATATTTTCCCCCTTCTATAACCTCTTTCATGGTCATCTTTTGCTACAACAACTTGCCCCACATTTATGCAGTTACTGATACCTTGTGCCCGAATGGATAGTCCACAGTAGTCGTTGGGGAGAGGAGACTGATACGCTCATTGTATTTTTTTCATTTCATGCGCCTTTTTGCTTTTTAATTTTCAAAATATTTTCTTTAATGTTACAAGCTGCTGTGTTGTTGTTTTTTTTTGTCCTGCCAGGTCAACTCTGTTCACAAGGCTCAGACACGCTGGATGTTGAATCTGTTGGTCCTCATGGTACCTTATCATAGCGAGGACCAGAACCAGGAGCATGAACACCAATATGTCATAAACATCTCACAAGAGACACTGGATGAGGATGCCAAGATGCTGGCTGAGAAACTGCAATATATTTCAAAATACATCATTGGGTGCCAGAAATTTTTACACATTTTTTCTATTTACAGTCAGGGGGGTGTTGTTGAATAGTAGCAATTAGAGCATTGTATTATAACCTCTTAAGTAGTAGTAAAGTTGGAAGTAGAAGTAGATTTTCTCAAGGATTTACTTGTCAGGAAATGTTTGTCTTTGACTTCAGCTCTTGCACACTGATTCTGGAGGAGCAGATTCTGCATAACCCACAGAGTGATGAGGGAGAAACTGAGATGAAGGAGTGCAGAAAGCTACAGGTAAACAATGCTTTGGCATTAGAATGAAATGAATTGAAAAATGACAGTAACATCTGTGTAGGTACACTAGAAATTTCAAGAGACGCATCAAAAGAACTCTCTTTTTATATCCAATTCGACTTATTGTGTTTTATAGCTGCACAACAGGCAGATTAATTAATTAATGATTTAACACTTTTTTGTTCATTTTTCTGCTGAATAATAATCATCACCCACTGTCAGACACAACAGTGTGTTTAGGATGGGGCAGGGCTGTAATGTTAGTTACCTGCTTGCCAAAAGGAGCAGACGGGATTACCTACCAACACGTGTTTATCAACTCTTTTATCACATTGTCTTCATAAAGACACCATTTGCATATTTACTTGACCACCTCATGCCTCATGCATTATACACATATCCATGCATATACTAAATAGTCTGATTCAATTTTAGAGCTTAATTAACTCATAGGAGGCAAAAAACACAGCTGTTTTACATGCTTGTGTGGGCATTGCAAAGTTCCAGAAGAGGGAGCCAGAGTGCAGTTAGAGACAAAGAAAATTCGACCGAAGCAAACCGCCACTTTATTCTCTCTGTGTGGTTGTGTCCATTTTCAGAGGGAGTGTACTGATTGGGTGGAGACCTGTATGATCCTGCTCTCAGGGGTGAAAGGTGGTCCTGTGGAGCTGCCTGTCAGGCGGGCAGAACCCGCCTCCAGCAACAGTGTCCTGGTCCCTCCAGCTGACAGCACAGAGACTCTGGTGAGGAGTTGACCCACATGGACAGACCTCATCTGTTATCATTCATTACTGATTCAGTTAGAAAATAACGCAGCATTTTATTGATCTGACAGTGGAGAAATTGCACTGTTACAGCAGCTCAAAATCAACAATTAAAGACAGAGATTAAATAATGGAGAGATTATAAACAAAACAATATGTACAATAAATAGTAAACAGTAATAGTAGTAGTAGTAGTAGTAGTAAGAAGAGACACTGTTTACATACACAGCCTCGCCTAGTTAGATGTACAGTGCTGAGATGTTATTGCACAGGTGAATATGAATCTAGATATTGCAACACAAATGTTTATGTTGCTGCACAGACATGATCTAATGTGTATCTAACGAGTGGGATGAAAAAAAGGCCATAAAGTGCATAGCTACAATATAAACATTAGTGCATTGATGAACATCAGTAAACATTGGTTCTACTGTGCTATGAAAGTGTTTGTTACAGTAACAAAGATTCATAGTGCAGCATTAAACAGTCCAAATTTGGGACGAAAGACCTGCAGAAGCACTCCTTCCTACACTTCGGGTGTCTGAGTCTTTTACTGAAGGAGCTGCTTAAGGACTTAAGTCTCCATCACCTTGATGCAGTCCAGGGCGCTGTCACAGACGAATGAATGTGTGTATGTGTGTATGTGTGTGTGTGTGTGTGTGTGTGTGTGTGTGTGTGTGTGTTTACAGGTGTGTGAAGAGGTTTCAGCAGAGCATGTAGCATGCAGTGATGTCACAAATGTGACTGAAGCAGAGCTGAAAGAGGTGAGTCATATTAACAGTGCACTTTGAGTGAAGTGCCAGTTTGTCATAAACAACTGTTTTGGTTGAATAATGAGATTACTGTAGAATTGTATTTTTCTTGGTTTCTATAGAAGATATTAAACAGCTGTTACCACATGCATGTTAATCATGATGATATTGAAGACACTGATGGTGTTCTTGTTTCTCCACAGTGCACAGATGAAGGACTTGAAAAACAACAGGAGGTTTGTCAGGTTTTAAAATAGAGTCCATGAGGAGTAGTTGGATAAGTTTTAGTCCATAGTCTGCTCTGAAAATACCTGGGCTTGTCTGGAAAGTACCATTTATAGTGTTCTATGTTATAGAGCTTTGTGTAATTAAAGCATCTGGGAATTTTTGGATTTCTGTTGATGACAGAGTATGAATAAAATAAGGAATAAAAAACTCTTGAGGTGTCATTGTTCAGAAATAAACAGGAGCAACTTGCTAAAAATGAACGGGGTTGTTGTTGTCCTGCAGGTGGAGCTAACGGTTTGTGAGACACTGGCGGTGAAGTTCATCGCTTATGATGGGCACATCATGCAAAGGAAGCTGGGAGAAAGCACTGTCCACCTGAATGGGGTCAGACAAATCACACACTTATTCAGTGATAGTGTCATGTCTTTTCACCATGTATAAAACTGAACAAACTGCCTGCCTGTCCTTTTCTGTCTCTCAGACTGAGGAGGTGGTTGTGTCTCCAGCGACAGATGAAACCCAGAAAGCTTTTAGTGATCTGACCACAGTGGGATTACTGCAGCAGGAACTCCAGTATGTTAACTTTCTCATTAGTAGAGTACTTGTATTTTTAAATACAGTAATATATCATATATATCAATTATGACACCATCTAATGTTCTCTCATACCATCAGCGTTTTATTTTCTTTTTTTTTTCTCAAAAAAACAACAGTGAAGATAAAAAAGAATAAGTATTTTAAGGATTGAAACAGGCTGGGACATTTACTCTTTTGTGTTGCCTTGAAAGTTTATTTTTTGTTTTAAAAAAAAGAACTAGTATGCTAGCATGAGCAGCACTTACCACCATGGCTGAACGTCCATGCTTCTGAAACATCTCTCATAATTAGTCAAACAGATACACTTCACAGACTCAAGTTATTACACGCCTGTTAGAAGGGAAACAAGGCAATACATATATTCAATTAGCTGTCAGGTTCACTGACAGTAACCACTGACACAATTGGAAGAGTTTCTGTGGTAGTTTGGGGATGGAGGCTTGACCTCATATCAAGAACATGTAGATGAAATTTCTCTCCATGTGTATGTCAGTGATTCAGAGCTACGTGTCCAGAGTGCTGAGCAGCGAGCCATGAAGGCTGAGGAGGCCCTCCAGGCAGCGCTGGAGAAGATTCAGGACCTGGAGAGACAACTGCAGGGCCGGCCCAGTCTGGAGCCCAAAACTAGCAAAGGTGTCGACCAAACAGAAATTCCTAGAAACTTACAACAGAGTCAGAGAAACTATTAAAATATACACTCATTCTTATTTGTGTCGCAGAGAAAAAGAAAACACCGCCACCTTCTCCACCACCAGAAACACCCCTGGCCCCTCCAAAGAAAACTACAGCTGAAGCCAAACCAACAAGCAGCACCAAAAGGACCAAGAAACGGTGACCTGACATGTGGTCAGACAGTGTGCACGGGACTATCCAATTAATGTTGGGTGAACAATTTTCAAAATGACAGGACCCAGGAATAAAAGCAAGAGAGACACATCAACATGCCAGTGTTATCAAGTATTAAGTATTTCCAGCATCAACAGGTTGCCCAATATTTAGATGGCTGTCATATGAGAGTGAATATAGTGGTATTGCAATTTATATAATGGCTGCTGTGGTTTTGTTTAAGTTCCAAGTTTGTGTCCACAAAATAATTTCTGAAGAGAAGCAAGACTTTTCTGGACCTTTTCAAACTGTGACACAAATCCAGTTTACTGACAGTAGAGACTAGAGGTCGACCGATTCATCGGTTTGGCCGATTAATCGGCTATCGTTTTTTTCCTGCTCAAAACTATCGTTATTATATCGGCCTTTAAAAATCCACTATCGGTCTACCTCTAGTAGAGACCCTCCAGTACTAAAGCCTACCAGCGTAAACTATTCATATTAAAAAAACACTCAGGAAAACATTTATTATAAAGTTTTATTTTCAACTGTACTTAAATATACCCAACCATCTGGTTTTAAGGTTACTTTCTTTAAGATGGTAAAAACTTAAGGGACTGTCACATCATTGGCGAGTCTGTCTCTGGATCCCCCTCTGATGTCCCTCCCTCTCCTTCCATGGCAGGGGGGGGAGGGGGCGGTAGGGATGAGAGGTCAGAGGTCACACTGAGGAGATCTGGGGGGAATGGAAGAACCAAGGCAGGCTGGAGTAAACGGAGGGAGGCCCTGAACCCCTCCCAGGCATCTCTCTCTCCTTCTGCTGCTTTCACCTGGAGGAAAGAACGATCGCTGTTTGAAACATGAAACAAATACTGCCGAGAATGCAGAAAAGATCTCACTGTCGGAGGTAAACTTTGGCTGGCAGCCCTGAAGAACCATTGACAACATGACAAAATGCTTTGACATGAAAAGAGGTAGCTCAGCATGTCTCTACCTATCTTCCAAAGATTTTACAGATAAAAAAGAAAAAAATACTTTTATCTTTATTTAAATGCCATATTGGACAGAAATTGATGGTCCATAAATATTTAAAAACACAAAATAAGCATTCACATATAAACGAAAAACATTTGATTAGAAAAAGCAGGCACAGTTACTCACTCTGAACTGGTGCTGTCTCTTGGCTTCGGCCTCAGCGGCCAGGCTCTGCTGTAACTCCACTGGAAAACTGAGCTCGTCTCTGACAGAAAATCAAATGCAAGCCTGGTCAGCAGGAAGGCTGGAGTATGCTACAAATCTCTACACCCCTCTTTGTCGTTTACCAGGAAAAATCACAGGGTGCAGAGGAAAAATCCTTCACGCAGAAAGCTGTGCATTTTTCATTTTTTGGATCAAGATCACTGCCTACACCCTCAGTTACACCAGAATGCATTGCTGCCACACGATGTAATGTGCTTTGCGAGAGATTACAACAAATGACCAGTCTTACATGTCTGCTCGTGCCACTTTGACGCCCCAGCGGCAAGCAACAGAGTCAACAGCCACCTGTATCTGCTGTCCGATCTTCCTCCTGTGCAGCAGGATGTGGCTGAATGTGTGCTGGGCGAGGACGTCTCTGACCGCCGCCTGGACCAGAGTCTGCAGCACTGTGGTCAGACTGGACAGAGCCGTGCTGCACAGAGCCACGTTCTCTATCTGGTAATAACACACTGCACTCAGCTCTGGTCTCGCCAAGTCTTTTGTTACCACCTGGGTTCAGAAATATGAGAAACACCTCAGTCTAATGCAATTAAACCCCCCTCACTGTCTGGGAAATAAGGTTTGGGGGGGGCGTTTACAGTAAAGGGTCATCAGTCATTTTTACATGTGGAGCTAAATGTGTCAATGTCATTTGTGTGTCTGCTTATTTTTCGTTACCGTGTGAGGAGGAACCTTGAGCATTTTCACTCGGATATCAACCTTGTGACACACATCAAGGAGTGGGAGGTAGAAGAGCAGGCCTGGAAAAAGCAGGGAGGAGGGTAAACATAGATGGCCTGGGTGTCCATATTTTTCATGAGTCTGTAACGACGTGATCACATAATTCAAGCACTGGCACAGAAATGGTACGCCAACTATTTTGGCACATTCTTAATGTAAAAAAGAAAATAATAATGATACTAAAAATGATATTAGACTACAGTTTTGAAATCCACACAGACACATGAGCTCAAGTTATTACAGTAATCTGTGACAACCTGGTCCCCTGGGTTTTCCACGCAGTAAGTGACCAAGTCTGAAGATCACAGCTCTCTCATGCTCCCTCACTATCTGGGAATCAAAATGACAGATATCAGTCAGTCCATATGACATGCTTTAGTACAATAACATAGAATATATGACAGATTACTAAATGAAGAGATGGTTATGAGGGGGAAATGCTGACTAAATATAAATACTCTAAAATAGTCCAAAGTCATGCCAAAGATCCCCAATATTCTCTCATTTGTCCAAATAGAATTTAATTGAGTAAATCATTTTTCAATGTTGGGTTTCTGTTTGATCTGTGACAATAGTCCGTACTTTGACACAGAACCAGATGGAAAAAGGGAGGAAGAGGAGAACCAGAGCCAAGACGAGGACCATCATCAGCCACTCAAACACTCCCAGGTTCTTGCGCTTGAGACCTGTGGAGATCCACAGTACTTCAGATGAGGAAATCCAACCAGGGTACTCAGATTAAATAGAATTAAGAGTAATTTAGCCAAAGAGAGCATTTTCTAACAAGAGAATTACATGTTAGCCCCAAGAACCCCCACTGCATAAGCAATGTACCAGACTTCAGGCTGCGACTTACCGTCCTCCTGCTCCGCTGCTTCCAGGAGCCCCAGGTTCTCCTCCTTGACCTCATCCTCTCTCACGCGGTCTATGTCCACCACAGTGGATTTCACCTTCACGTCCATTTCCTGCTCTGCCTTCAGCCCCTGAGTCTCTGGCGTCCCCCTCCGTGCCCTCTCTTTCCTTGCTGATGAAGCCTCAGGAACACGGCCTTCCTTCGCTGGCCTTTGGCGGTGACTCCTGGGAGGCACCAGAGCTCCCCTCTCCGTCTCCTTAGGCGCCTTTCTGGATCTCGGGGTGTGACTGGGGCGGGTACTGGAGGACTTCTCCATACTGGCTGAAGGCTCTGCAGTAAAGAGCATGGGAGTGATGGTGGTATAGATGTGTCGTCTTGGTTAGCGATAAATTTAGTGACTTTCCCTGCTTTGAGTTGTTTCCTCTGGCTGGATGTCTGCAACTGGAATCAGTGGTGCTGCCATCTACTGCGGTGATCAGACAGAGTACACGGATGGTGGTCTGTGGGAGTGAAACAACAGTGGGAGTGCCTCTTACCACTCTCTCTGCTTTTCATGAGATTTCACTTCCAAGTCAGTGAGCTTCTGTGAGCAGGACAGTGAAAGAAAATGAAAGAAAATGTAAATACAGTGTGGGAAAATCATGAATACGAGGTAATGTTGTGAGAAAAAATGAAATTCTCAGCAATATCTAGTTTCATTTATTATCATGATTTTTTGTTTATTCTTATTCAAAAGCTGTAGAAATGTCAGAGGCATCACATTTTTGGTTCTCTTCTGACAGTCCAATGTTTCATTTATCTGTTACGGCAGGGGAGTCTTTGATTCTGTCACAGGAACATCCAAATCTCTCTCCAATGCCTCCACAGTTTCAGCCCACAACAATAATCCTACACACCCCAATATTTTCCTTTGAAGAAAAAAATCAAACTTGTTTGGTAGGCAGCATGGTTACGTACAGTATCTACTGGCTTTCCTGCAGGTAATTTTGTGCTATTTAATGATTGGGACAAATGTGCCAGCAGAGCTGAGGGAGTCAGTGTGTCTTCAGTGGGAATGTGCGGACTCAGGACTCACCTTCCTAGAGCGCTGATGTGGTCTATTTCTCTGTTTTTACAGGAAAAGACAGTGTCCTCCTTGATGCACCCGCAATTAAACAGGGAAATTCATTCTGCGGCATGCATGTTATGCTGCTAGGGGAGGCTGTTTCAGGGCTGGGGGCCAAAAAAATCTCACACTACACCAATGTGCAGAAAGTTGTGACTCATTTAAAGTGAAACTTGTTTAAATCCTGGTAAAAATTCAAACAGTTTTGTTTGCAAATTAAAAGTTTAACATTCACACCACTGTGATAAAATAACCATTAATTGTTAAACCGCTGGGAGGCAGGTATGGGGCCAGATCAATATCTTTCTTTTTTGCAAAGCTGACCGCCACAGAGGCCCCTCACACACCACAGAGTGCATGGTGATATGATAAACCCAAACTACAACCACTGTTTTCCCATGATAAATGGTTAAAAAAATGCAACTGATTAACTGTAAATATAAAACTTTTGTTTTCAGCCTCAGCACACAGGAGGCCTGAACCTGAACATGTTTCGAGCTCCTGTTGTTTGTGTTTGTTGTTTATGTATTTTTCCCGTCGCTCCTTTCATGAACGATCTTTGCTGCCACGGTAACGCCAACGGGCCGTTTTATTTGAACCGGGCAGATAACCGAGAAAGAAACTACTTTTACTCACTGTCGGCTCAGCAAAGGGGGTTTCTAATAATTTAAGTTACCTGGTGGTGGTTTTTATTTTGCCTGTTTATTATATTTTTTTTTAATTAATTATTTTTTTTGTTGTTTTTGCACCGGCGCCGCTGAAGTGACCCAACGACCTCTCCGTAGCTAACGGCCACGCTGAAGGCTCAGCTTCATGTCCGCGGTGCTTCTCTGCTCGGTGTCTGTATTTATGAGGGCGCAGTCAGTCAGATAAACAGGTAAGAACAACTCAAACTGCACAACACTTGTTTTGCATGGCTAATTTTTAAGACGCGTCGAGCTACTCTGCAGCTTCGCTCACGTTGTTTTCAGTGTCACCTTTATTAAGTTTCGGTTAAAAAAAGTCTTGATGTCAACTGTCATTATCTGCTGTACGATTTTTATAACTTAATGTGCAGACAGACAAATGAAAAGGGGGGGAAACACTGAATAAATGAGTGGAAAGGTCCAACTAATGCTGCAGCTGCCTCAGCACAGGTGCACTGCGTGGTGTCATTAATATCCCATCATGCTTTGTGGCATGAACGAAACTCCTTGATGTTGTTTCAAGATGGTGAGAGTGAGTCTGAAGGCCAGTCCACTGTTGACTGTCATCAGGAACAGTTATTGATCTGCCTTTAGATTGTGCCCCAACACCGTACTAAGGCACTTTGTGTTGGTTTTTCCTTTGTCATGTGTCTATATATTTTTTTTTATTAACAATTAATAATTGAGTGCAAAGTCCAACTTCATGATTTTGCATTTTAAAAAACATTCATTCAGTCATTCTAAATATTTATTCAAATATTTGTGACATAAATATTAAATGGCTTTGCACATCTGGCTGGATTGATTGTGTTATGCTCAAATCGTTTCTCCAGATATCAGCGGACAAAATGGACCAGGAAGAAATTTTTGCAAAGCTGAAGAAGGATGTGCGATCCTTGCTCCTTTCATCCAAGATGGGCTTGGAACCCGAGCAGCTCAAGCAAGACTATTACAGCATGTTGGGCCATCCCATGCCCCTGAAGCTCCTCGGCTTCAGAAACATCACTGACATGGTGAAGGAGATGCCTGATGTAGCGTCAGTTAACTTCAGGGAAGATGGCAGCGTGTTCTTCAAAGGTGTTCCCTTTTTTTCATTTGATTATGAATTTATCTTTTAAATCTGTGTCTCTTTAACCTTGAGAAAAAGAATAAATTGATGCATAGTAGTGTTCGGTGTACAAAACACGTCAACAAGTTCTCGTTCCTCATGCACTCTTATATCTTGGCCATTGCAGCTGTTAGCGACGAATACACTCATAACATCAAGGAGCTTGTGGCCAAACAGCTTATGTCTAGGTCCGGCAAGAAGGCCAGGAAGGGAGGTTTTAGCAACCTCTTGCACCGCTACGGTAACATGAGCCCCTCTGTGGCCCTGCCCAGAAGAGGTCGTGCTCCTCCGGTTCTCTCTGCCCAGCTGAGGGCACAGCTCCGCCTACTGCTCTGCCAGGTATGACTTGAATGTATGTTTTAAAGTACAGTTTCTTTTACATTCATTCTTCTGCTTGAAAAGGGGCTTATGTGTTCAAAAATGAGAACAATTCTGAAGGATTTTTTCCCAGTGCATTATTTAAAGGCACTCTACACGTAGCTCTGTTTCTGCAAAATGTTCTCTTGTTTCAAGTAAAGACACGGCTGTTTCCTCAGGGTCCAGTCAGGTTGTCTGACTTGGAGTCCAGCTTCCTGCGCTGCTTCGGCCACCCACTGCGGGTCCACAACCAAGGCTTCTTCTCCATTGGAGAGATGCTGCAGGCGGCGGCAGACCTGGTTGTTATCCATCAGGGCAAGCTGGGCTCAGTGGTGGCCCTGAGAGAACATATGCTGCCCAGGACACTGATCACACCCCCCATTTCAACAGTGAAGGCTGGACCAGCAAAGTTCAGAACTCAGAAGTCAGCCTCCGAAGGGCGAGATGTGGGTGCTCAGATGCCAGCAATACCCCCTGGTGTGTTGATAGAGAAATGGTAAATCCATTAGTTTCTGGAGACGCTGATGGATTTACACGTTTGATCTTTATGGAATATGTCTCTCAAAGCAAATTGTCTTTTAGTTGAATTTGTGCTTAACTTTGATGAAGAAGTTTAGTCTGGAAAATGTGCATGAGTTGGTTAAATAAGAAAGTAAAAGATAAGAGGCTAGTCTTGTCGATATCTGAATTTTTTAAAATACCTTTATGGTTTACTCCAGTTGAAGTCCCAGTGAAGCAGAGTCCTCTCAACCAACCGTCAACTGAGACTACCTTGGTCCCTGTCGACGAAGAGTTAGCAGCTGTCAGTAACAAGCCTGAGATGGTAGAGAAGAACCAGGAAGCTGACCCAGAGCTCTGCCAGAAGGGTCACCTATTTGAGAGACGTGTCCTGAAGGTTTGTTCACATTTAAAATAAGAAAATGGTGTCCCTGTATTATGTTGGTTAGAACAAGACACAAGAATGTGACATAGGGTAAAAAAGAGATCACACATGGTTAATCGAAGGAGCATCTGTCCAATATTCCATAATTTTCATGTATTAATGCATAAATTGGATATACAGACAACTTGATTATATGGTAGACCTGATGACTGTTCTGTCTTCGTTTTTTTATATCTGTTAAGCCTTTAAAATGTGATTTGTCAGGATTAATTGTGATATACTACAGCAAAAACGTTTATATCACTGAATTGCATCATTAAGAACTATAACAATCTTTTTATACAATCGCGCATTTTAAGTACAATTATCTTACTACTTAAATCCTACATCAGCTGGAGGAGGAACTTCGACAGCAAATCCTGGAGAATGGAGTTGCTGGCACCATTAGTCAGGAGCTGAAGGACAAGTTACGAAAGGTCAGATATCCTGCTAATTTATCGGCAGAATTCTTAGCGTCACTAGTGACTAAAAGCCTCCAATATGCTTTGCTTTCATGGCAAGAATTATTTGGCGCAAAAGTTAACCAAGGCACATGGTTACAAATGATTCATCAGATATTCGTGGCTCTCTGCAGGTTGTGAGTGAAAGCAGTGGTGGATTATCAGTGCAGGACCTGCCCGCTGAGTACAAGGTAATAAGAAAAAGTCATGCAGTGTTCCCATTCACCCTCATAGCGTCACACCACACCTTGAGACAAATTCGTAAAAGTAACTCTCACATTTAAACCAGTCCGCTCTTAATGGTGATTAGGAAATGAAAGGACTTTGTTTTTTTCTTCAGAGGGTTTTTGGTGAGGACTTGCCACTGCTACAGAGCGGCTTTGTCAGTGTCACTGAACTGGTCAGTGCCTTGAGTGACACCTTCCACCTGAAACCTGCAGAGTATGACCATGGACAAGACTGGATAGTCATGGCCGTAGAGAACAGTGACTTTACGCAGTCAGGTGTGTATATATTTAAATGCCAGGGCTTGTTATCACCCTAATTGCTTCATTATGTTTGGGAAAATGGTGGAAACTTGCGGACATGGGCAACTAATTTAGTGACCGCACGCTCAGTATAAATGTTTTGTTTACAGTTTTGTTGTTGAAATTGTTCCAGTGTCTCACAGTGACACCAGCCTGTATTTGTTTCTGGAATCGATGTTGTTTTTTTTTATCAATGACCCATTGTAATAAATGGTGGTCGTCATGGTTTATTTTTTAGTGGAACAATAGCTTTCAGTAAATCAGGAAAATGTTTTTTCTGTTGATGTTGTAGGCTCAAAGGAGAGTTTTGGTAATGGTATGAAACTGCCATTTATGAGCCATTACTTCAGAGATGGAGAGTCGTCTTGGGAAGGCAAACTGGATGGAAACAATGATGATGTCCCAGAAGATGAGGAGACTGACAAGTTGGAGACAAGTAACAATTCTACGACCAGCTTAATGGTTAATTGACTTCTTTTTCATCGTATTTTACCATCCTCTGCTCCATGGACAATCTTTCAGAGAGAGACATGCATAAATATTTGGTTAAGCTATTAGAGCTGATGTGGTACCAGTGCAAGTCGGGAATTCTTTCTGTTCCAGATTAGCAGGTGTCATTGTGCTATTATTGTATTTCCCAGTGTGAAATGTTGATGTTAGTCCGCGTATGCCGTTCAGAGAACAATGAAATCTCTGATTCATTATTTTTTGCTGTATAACAGTACCTTGCGTTAATGGCTCACCTCTCATTTTTTTGTGTCTGTGTAGATGTCTGAGATGTACTCTGCCATTCAGGTGCACTGCAGCCCTGCGGTGCCCCCAGACGCCATGCAGAGTCAGCGTCTCAAAGCGCCAACTCACCATGCTGTTCGAGAGCTGTTTGAAGTTCTAGTGGAACACGTGGATTCACCTGGATATTTCCATATCAGCTTCTGCGGGAATGAAGAGGCCCGAGCTATGGACAACATGATGATGGAAATGAGGTGGTGGTTATGTTAGTGGCATCTTAGTCAAAGGATAATGTACGAATGCTTCCTGTATCTGCAGTACCCTCACCGTTATTTTGGGTCTTCTCTGGAATTGCACTATATTCAGAAATGAGATTCATTATGTCTTTGTACTCTGTATTTACTATTTCATCATGGCTGAACCACGCTCACTCTCTCTGTGTCAAAACACATTGTCCTTGCTTACTGGCAGTTATATTAGCTATTAGCTAACGAAACATTTTAGCTTACTCATTAAGAAGAAAGGTGGCCGATTCGAAATTAACCAAATCTGAATTTTGTGTTCACTCTTGTTCTGCTCCTTCTTTTCACTCTAACCACTTGGAGTTAAGCCATTAGGATGCAATTAAGCAAACGTCGGATATCTTTATACAGATAAATGCCTGTAACATAAAATGAAGAGAAACAATCAATGATTATTTTGGACTGAAAACTAGAACCTTTTTTAAGCTAAATCAAGTAAAAAGTCAAAAGAATCTTAATATGATACTAAACATTCTGCAATGTAACTGAGAAAATAAAACTTTCTTATAGAACATCACAGAATTTTGTCAACAGTCTGTCAACGTAAACGTTTAGAGCTTTCTGATTCTGCTGGATGAACAATGACATCTTGTCTTTCCTCTTGCCTCATGTAGACGATGTTACACCTGTCCTGAGGTGTCGGAGCGCTACCGCCTCCCTGAGCGATTTGTTCGTCGAGGTCAGATCTGCTGTGTCTCACCTCAAGGAATGTGGTTCTACCGGGTGGCGATCCATCGGATCATCAGCCCCACTCAGGTCGAGGTGTACTATGTCGACTATGGTGACATGACTGTGGTGCAGAGCGCCAACCTCAAGTTCCTCAAGTAGGGGCATCTCCAGTGTTTAAGCAATTATACCCCTCCTACTTCTAAGCCTGTAAGTGTGTGTTTTGCTGGGCTCTCTACAGTTCATCTCTGTTTCTCAGGTCATGTTATTCTGTTCTTCCGGCACAAGCTGTTCCAGCGTCACTTGCTGGATGTAAACCCACCACTGTGAGTCTGAAACTAAATTTATAATATTTTCACAGTTACATCGTTAACACTGATGGAGTGCGGTTTTGTTAGTTTCACCTTGCTACTTGCATATGTTCACAATTTTGCTGATTTGAAAGAATCCAAACCTACAGATGTTACAAATAATAAGAGTACAGGTAAATAAGAGTGTCGTGATTTGCTTGCTACAGGGTAGCTGGACTGCAGAGGCCACAGCTAGTTTCCTTAAGCTGTGCTCTGATCGCGCCCTAGTGGGCGCTTTGGATTGCTACACTGGGGATGTGCTGCAACTCTACCTGTGTGACACACATACTGCTAACGACATCTACGTCCACACTGTCCTGATGAGCCAGGGCCACGCAACGGCCTGCAGCCCCACAGCCAGTGCAGCAGTAAGCCACAAATGAATAATTCTTTTGATGAATACCACTTTTTGAGTGGCAGACAATAAATGAAAGCTAAACTGTTCTAAATTGCATAAGATATGTAACTGATAATAAAGAGAGTAATTATAATAGTAGTTAATTCCGGTTAATCATGAAGTCCTAAATATTGGTCAATCTGACCACAGCTAAAACGTGACCATAGTGTAGGTAGAACATTTAAATACACATGATATATATTTATATTTGAGCTATAGACCCACTCCTAAGCAACTCACACTGTATATTCTTGAGGTTCTTGAAGATGTTTCACTTCTTATTTTAGAGGCTTCTTCTGTTCTCAGAACTGTAACAAGTCCACTGACTTTCTTCCAATTGGAAATGACCATGACCTGGACTTAATGGACTTGTTTTCCTGATTCTTTCCTTAGCTTTGTGATCAGGTTACTCCAGTCAGTCTCTACCTTGGGGAGGGAATGGTTGACCTGCCTGAGGTGGAAGAGGAGGCCACTTCCTCCCCCAAGCCAGCAAACATGCTTGAACAGTCCACATCAGCTTCACCAAAGGTATATACACACACACACACACACAAACAAATGCAAGCTGCTGCTGTTCCATGTAAAATCTCAGGGTTACTTACATATTTGTGGTGGATTTGCAGCTTTGTGCCTCATTTGTTTCTTATCTGAGTGCATTCTCTTTGTTTCCTCCTTTCTCACTGTCTCCCGTGTCCTCTTTCTCACCCAGTCTTTTAATGTTGCTGTAAAGCCTTTATTCTCCGCTGCACATAGCACTTATCTTACCGGCCATACTGTCAGTGCTGCAGGCCCACTGCAGCAGCACACACTTTGGACACTGGCATTCATGTGCGTGCGCACACACACACACACACACACACACACACACACACACACATACACACATACACACAGACATTCATTGTACAGTCTTACATCAAATACACATCCATTTACTGAAGGGTTTGGGGGGCGGGGGGTGCAGTCAAATGCTGCTGAATGTACACAATGTTTGGAAGGTCACAGCTTGTTGTTGCCTAATAAATAAGATGACAGCCAATCAGTGGGCTGCTTAATGGATACTGGATTACAAGCCTGTTTCTTATGTTGATGAGCTGATGGTTGTTAAACTGAAGATATAGGAAAAGAGATTTTACAGTTTTACTGTAAATGACTGCTTTAAGAACACTAGAGTTTTTTGTTTGTTTATTTTATTTGCATATAAATTAAAAGTTATTAATTTAAGAATATACTATTACAAGGACCAATGGAGACTCATGTTTGGAAGGGTTTTAGTCCAGCTCAGGACTGCTCAGTCAGTTATGCTTTCCTAACTGTCTTGTATACAAGTTGTAGAGATACTATTTATTAATAGTAGAGTTAGTTGAGTTAATGTGACTACTTCTGAAATTAGATGTCCAGATGAAACAATATGCAGAACAGGGAGAGTGGCAGTGTGTTCTTTATCTCCTCTCTAAAATAATCCTTTGATCACAGAATTGATCTTGTCAATATAAAATGTTCTTTTTAAATGAGATCCCACCTGGTAAATGTCAAAGTAAAAGTCAACTTGCAGTATTATTTGTGTATTAAATAAATGCCTGTATAATAGTGTCATTGAAAGTGTGACCTTTGCTTTTCTGATAGCAATGGAAGCAGCCATTACATTTGAAAACACTGTTGTTGTTGAACAATTTCTGAGTTAACATGGTCATAAATCTCTTGCTATAAATGAATAGCCTCTAAGGTAATATGACAAGTGAATTGTAAGTGATTTCAGTTGGTGGCATTGTATATGTGAACATAAAAGCTCTATTACCAAATGTGCAATATAACAAACAATTGCAGGATGTAGTGTGTGTTGGTTTATGAGCAAATTAGTCAACATGCAGTAAATAGAACTAAAGATCACTGTACCGTTACATTTGTTAATGAAACATGAGTATGAAGGAGAGAGGACGTTTCTTGTTGTCTCAGGTTGAGGAGGAAGAGCTGCCTGCCCTGGAGTTTATTGAGGACAGTGAGGCGAGCCCCCACGTTGAGGTATGACCACCTGACTCTGATCTGGACCACGTACACACCACGCTACCTTAATTTCATCCGTTCATGAAACTTTGACGCTTTTAGTTTTTGTATAACACTTCACATTATGAGTGTACACCAATAAACAGATGAAACTGTTTATATGTGCAGCGTATGGAATTTCAGTTGTTGGAATTGATTTTTGGTTACTTGAAATCTACCTCTCCCCTATTTAGGTTTGCTGATTCATGCTGTTCTCTCCACTGGAGTCACCTGATTTAAATAATGGATAAATTAAGTGGGAACAATGACACATAGTGCTCTATGTGAACGAATGTTGTGATTTACAAAAAAAGGAGAAATACTCTTAAAATCTTATATTTTGCTGTATTTTGTTCAGAGTAAGGATGTCAACCCATTCAGTGCCCTGCTAAATGACCCAACCCTCAGCTGTAGTGAACTAGCCTGGGCCTTGACCAGCGAATCGCCTTCTACGAACCCATCCAGTCCCACCTCCAGCCCTCCCATGCCTCCAGATTTGATTCATTCCACCTCCTGCTTTCCGACACCGGAAAAGGAGCAGCACCAGCCCAAGCTTGCTTCCCCCTCATTTGTCCTGCCACCTCCACTCCTGAGGACCCTGAGCCTTCACACTCGTGACCTGGGCCAGGTCCAGGACTCCATCCATGGTACATATTCATGTTTACAGAATTACTTTTTGAAAGGACTAGACAATATCCACATAGGTCATGGCCTACAGAAGTCAATCTGCTGAAGTGTTATTAAAAGTGAGAAGCTGCCACTTCATATTCATATAAATAAATACTTTCCCTCTTTTTTGTGGCTAGAGAAGTTAGTTTGATTCATTAAAATTTGTGGTTGAATGGCAACAAGTAAACATTTGATTTTCACCACACAGAACTTTAATAATTTGTTAGAGTAGGTAAAGTTGACAAATAACACTCAAAAGTCCTAATGTGCACACAAAGGCTTGTCTTCTCTATGGCAAATACACAGTCAGTTGTAATAAGATTATACAGTGACCTTCATTAACCCGCACATGTACACAGAGAGAAGCCTTTAATGAAATTAGATTGTGTCCGTGGATGCAGAGAGGATGTATTGATTTCCATCCTGCTGCTTGCAGTGGTGGATGTACCTGCACTGAGAACTTGACACAGATTCAATTAGACCTGTTACCAGAGCTATTTGACCCAACAAGCTGCTTTCATAGCAATGCATTTGTCCTGAAATCAATACACTGATGTTCCACCATGCTTCTGATTGCAGAGTTTCTAATGAAGAAAGCAAAACAAACTAGGTCAAGGCAGATTTATCTACAAATCACTTTTTGTTAACTGTAGACAAACTGCTTTACATAGCTGCACAAATACCAATAAAAACACAAGATAAAGACAAGAATTTGTACATAACAGATTAGGAGACATGATGGATTGTGTGGGTGTGCATGACTGCACAGACAGCAGTCATAGTTGCATCTCATCTCTGTATTTTGCCTCTCAGCATGGCATGCCCCGAGAATTATATGGTGGCTTCCCTCAGAAACCTGACATTGCAGAAATTTGATTCAGATTTAAAAAAAAAAAAACTACACAATCACTTGCAAATGCAAACTCTGCACTTGTCACTTGTCACAATTCTCATGCATCTCTCTGGATGCACCTGCAGCTGAGTTTGTCTGCTCAGCATATTTGTTACATACGAAAAGGTCAGTACTTAGCTTGTTGTTGAGCTACTCCTCAGAGGAAACTGAGTGTCTGCTATGGGCAGGAGCTGAAAATGACGGTCTTCTTTGTATTTCTTTGTTTTTAATTATGGAAAAATCTTATACAGAGTGTAATAGCAGCTGAAAATGTTTGTTTTTTTTACCTTTGTTCTTACTTTGCTGCTGTGATGTTAAAGTGCACGCCAGGTGAGCTGAGTACATCACCACTAGGAGTTGGTACAGGTTCAACAGAGCACGTCTCTGATCATGACTCACAGTAGGGGCATTGTCAGACTTACTCTTAGCCTGGGACTCAATTGAACCCACGCCTTGTTTGCGGATGACGTCACATCAATGCGTTGCTGTGGTAACAGTTGCAGATAGTTGGGAAATGAGTTTCAACCTATTACAGTAGGTGTTATTGGAGTCATTCTAAATGATGGAGAAGTGATTTGGGTGTGTGACAGGGTACTTTGGTCAGATGCTTCTTGGTAGCACAACAGATGTTTTGAGAAAGTGCTGAGCCAAAGTATTTATTAATGTAACTATTTGTGGTGAAGGTGTAATATTTAGAAAAACAGTGAAGGTGGAAATCACAAGTCCCTCTGCTGATTGCATTTCTACATTTAGTCACTGATTATGTTGTTTGTTGATGCTTTTTTTTCCAAAGCTCAGTGTCTGCATCACGTTCAGAGACACTTCACTATACAGCAGAAGTTTAGCACTCATACAGCCACATCCTTCATTGCACATCCAGTTCTCTTTGACAATTCACTGATTAAAAATGAGTTCATGCATTCATGTACTGAACTGCGTTTTATTGTGTTGTCCAGGTGTACCTGTTTCTACGCTCCATCTGCGAAACTCAGGCATCCTGTTTCCTCTGTTTGGGGCAAGGTAGGTCGTGCTTCCTACATCCACCCCAAACCAAATCCCAACCACACCTTCCTGACAGTGGAAGGAAAATTAATTTCTTCATAATGTCACAAGGGATAAAATATCTCTTTGAGGATCCAGTTTGGAATCATTTTGTCAACACACCCCTGAGTCATGCTCTGACTTGTACAAAGTTAATTTTCATGTTATTTTAATCTATTCTAGATTAGTTAAATTGTATGTTTGACTGTGTTTGTTAGTTTAATGTCAGTGTAATTGTAGCACTTTAATGCAGCAGTTCAGTCAAAGAAAAAAAGGAAATGGATGGCTGTTCTTTTTTAAATGTGAATATACTTGTGAATGCTTTTTTTTTTGTTTTAAAAAGGTTTTTCTTTGTGTAAAGAATTTTATTTGTTCATTATTTTCTCAGATGCCATCAAAACATATGTAATGTGATAAATGCTTTAGTTTTCCTAAACATATCACTGTTATTGTTCTGTACTGGGTTAAACATTTCTTGTAATGATCAACATGACAGAAACATGTTTGTTTTTCTTTTGAGTGGTAGGGAGGTGGTGGGGGGATTCATTTTATTTGATAGAATAGTTTAATATTTTAAGTGTTTTGTGATGAGGTTTTCTGTTATTGTTTTTGTTTTCTCCCACTGTTTTCCTCTTCTCAGTAGATCCAATGTGTGAAACACAGTGTCTTTAGAAAAAACAATGCCAAATATTTTAACACCCCTTGACAAAGAGGAGCGTGAAATCCAGCTACTGTTATACATCCATGGTTGATGTTAACAGAAAAAAGAAAAATTAAAAAGAAAACAATCTTTCAATTTAATGCTGTAGTGCCTTCCCTGTTTTCAGTCTCTGCTTACTTTGTCAGGGCAATGTCGACGTGACCTTCAGTGAGGTAATTAATCCATACTTTGCCTCATCCTGCTGAGTCAATCAAACTTGTTTTGTTTTATACTAATCTGTTTTCCTGAATTCGACTTACGTGAGTTGGCTCTTCCAATGAGGCTGCATGCGAACAGCCGCACCTTAAAACCATCTCTCAGAGGGAATCTGAATGACCGAAGAGACAAGGTCACTGCACAGGAACAATGAATAAAACACAACAAGGAGTCAATCTCAAAACTTAATGATGGTCGTTGAGGGGGTGATGATGTAATGGAGCTAAAATGCATTTGTGTTTTTTTAGCAGTGACCTAATATAGAGTCAGATTATCAACACCTCAAAAACCTACTTTCTTCCCAATTTTCCAATAAGAACTAAAAGCTGCTCTACAGTATTTATCTTTTTAAAGCATATGGAGGAGCTAGAGCTCAACTGGAGATCAGTTACAGAAAAGTGCCCGCACTTGTAAAGGTTAAAACACAATGTGGAGTCTTAGATCATTAGTCTGCATTCTGCTGGGCCCTGACCTTTACTGGCTCAGCCAATTAGCTTTTTAAAAAGCTCCTGATGAGAATAGCTCCTCCTCTCACTGTAACACAGCAACCCAATGAAGAACATTAACCTACATACCGTTCACACATATACACACATACACACACACACACACACACACACACACACACACAC
>JAOXYL010000105.1:9128179-9139418 GCA_028564955.1 Terapon puta
ACACACACACACACACACACACACACACACACACACTTCCTGCTTTTCAACAGAGATGTGCAATTACGCCCTATAACCTATATTTGCACACAACACATATATACAAGTAATGCACATATGCAATTGAATGTGTTTGTTTTATAGCACAAACCATATTCTCTGACTCTACACACATGCAGAGTATCAGCTTTTCTTAGTGCATTTTAATCAAAACTGTACATACACTAAAAAATGTCTGTTCACATGCTGTCCTGTTTTTCAAGCAGACATACAATAGCAATTTTTTAACAAGCACCCATATCATGCACAGTGCTGATTTGTCAACGCCAAGACACAACAACAAGCCTTCACAAATGCACTCACATATTGTTTGGTCCATTATTGTCTGTGTTTGTGTGTCTGTGTGTGGAGGAGGGTGAGGGCTGGTAAGGCAGACACACAGTAAACCTTATTAGGGAGGAGAGTAATGTGGTTGCAGCTGATTAGCAGCCAACAGCAGCAGAGCATCAGTGTGCTGAATGAAGCATGAAGATCTGATGGCTTTGATTTACAGTCGAGACAGTGAACCAGACTGTGAAAAGAAGGCTGCTTTTGGCCCACAGGCTTTGGTTTGATGAGAAGACAACAGGTACATTTTGGGCATTTGGTCAATGTCAGGGTAGGAGCAGGAGCATGTAGAGGACAAGTTAGTCTCCCGTTGGATTCTATTGTTGCCTTTGTCGATCAACACAAGACAACACAATGTTGATTGGTTAGCTATCGCCAGTTTGTCAGTCTGGATCTAGAAGTCCCACAGGATCTTACCTTGGTCATTCTCAACCACTTTGGGAGGTGTCTTCCTCTCTCACTGGGGAATCTCCAGCCCATACGTGGTGCAGATGTTCCTGAAAACTCTGCCAGTCTCTTGATTATGGTGCCCCCCTGACCCTGCTCCTGCCTGCATCATAGACCTTGCTGTTGTGTCTTTGACTGTTTCAGAATTAATCTTATAGGGAGTGCCTGCTCTTGTGTTGCCATCATTAGTGCCATTGTGCCATCTTTCAATCCAGTCTTTCCAGCCTCAGGAAGAATTTGTTGATATTAGCCACTGGTACTTGGTATGCAAGGGCTTGTCCCTCCATGATGGTTCATCCTCTGCTTTCTAAATTAGTTTTTGTTTTTTGTTTTTAACATGATTAATTCACAATCATCAATCATAATATTCCTGGCTCTTTTCCATATAATTACAGTTGATGTGTACTATCATTTCAACACAGAGTGTATTCACCTCAGTAGTTGTTGACAGCTTATGGTTAGCTTGAATTACTCGACAATATAGACTGACTTTTCGTCATCATCATGACTGTAATAAAGGCCCATTGTATCAGTGGATTCTTCAGTATTTCAATCTGAGCAGAAGCCGTCAGCTTGCTAAAAAGCTGGCATGGTCTAATCTCAAAATCTTTCAGATTAATCAGTAATGACAGTGCAGTATGGACCAGGCATTAACCATGTCTACTCACTGTACAGTAGATACAGCCAGGTGTCAGGACTAAATATGGCCACCAGAGGGCAGTAGCACGGGGTATCAGGTACATTTACTAAAGTACTCCACTTGAGTATAATTTTAAGATATTTTGAGATTGTCTTGTTTCATAAGTCATTTTCCTTACAAACTTGTTACAAAAGTTGCTTCATTGAAAAGAAGCCAAAACTTTCCAACATGTCACAAAAAAACAGAAAAGATTAGAACAAACAAACAAACAAACAAAAAAAACCCAAATAAATAGCAGAATTTAGTTTTTACTTCTTTCCAGCACCACAAATGATTTAATTTCCTCAAATTGGTCTTTTGACTCTTTGGAGGGCCTCAACCCCTTGATTGAGAACCACTGGAATGACCACACTAAATTATAAAATTAAGTTTTTTTTTTCTAGTCCAAAATGAGCTCAACCTCACCCGACAGCTAAATCTACTTTCACACTGATGCACTCATAATAATCTATTCATGCAAAATATAATAATTTGTTGGTCCAGTGCCATTTCTCTCCAGAATGCTTCTGATATAGTATTTTTGCAAATCTGAAAAGGCTTTCCACTTCCGCAAGAGGGAGTTACTCTAAATAAACATTGTGTTTTAGTGTTTTAGAGTCTATGAAAATGTCAGTTTTGATAGATATTATTGCTGTTGATCGTACACTCTCTGTCACGTTCAGTAGATAAATAAAAGATATAGTATATATATATAGAGAGAGAGATAGTTTTGAATATTTGATATCCAGCTTAAAAGATGTTAATGTCCTGCAGTGCAAAGTGTTTCCAAATCACAGGAACACAAACATAGAAATGTCATGTCTCTGACTTTATATTATGTGTTTTGCAGTCTTGTACATTTCGGTGAGGAGTTCCTACAGTTTTGTATGTTTATATTTGTCTCTCTGTGATGGTAGTAGATTTTCTCTCTGCTCACTGGATCGACTTTTTGACCAGAGTGTTAAGGAACGATTAGCATAATCTACTGTCCCTCTTTCCTCCCACCCGTCCTTCCTGTCATTGTTTTTTTTTTGTTGTCTTCCCTGCAGCTCAGCTGCAGTTGCACCAAGCATTATATTTGCTGTTGTTGTTTTTGGTTTTGTGCAGGTTACTTTGGTGTGCATGTGTGTATTCAGTAATAATCTATGCGAGTGTGTCCGTGTGTGTGT
Source organism: Terapon puta (assembly GCA_028564955.1). Taxonomy (NCBI): domain Eukaryota; kingdom Metazoa; phylum Chordata; class Actinopteri; order Centrarchiformes; family Terapontidae; genus Terapon; species Terapon puta. The sequence continues at coordinate 9,130,862 of JAOXYL010000105.1, forward strand.
GCTCTTCTGGAGTGTGTAGTAATTGAGGAGGTTTGTGTGCGCATGAATTTATATGCTGTGTGTAAATGAGGATGTATGAAGACACACTCCTCCACTGAGAGATAATTTCCAGAAGAGAGGCGCCTTTATTTTTATCCCTGTGTCAAAATTCTTATCTGCTGTATTAATTTGAAGACAATTTGAAGAAGAGTGGAGAGAAGCTTCATTCTCCTGCTTATCCCTCAGGCCTCTAGTTCTGCTACTTCTACACACACACACACACACACACACACACACACACACACACACACACACACACACACACACATTAGCACAACCAGCACGCTTAATGAAGCTTTTTCACTCTGCACTTTGGATTTTTGTATGTCACGCCCAGTTAACATTTTCCTTGTGTCATCTACTAACTCCAAACAGTATTTTAATCACTTCTACATGAACAAGAACAAGTGTTTTGACATGTGTAATGACAAGGCCAGATTATTACTGCCATCTAATTCAAAACAAGGCTAAAAGGCTTTCACGACTTCAACTTTTGGGCGATGCACTCATTTTGATGCCACTCTCATCACGCCTGTCCTGGCTCTGACCAAAGTTCAAAAGTCCGGCTGTCATCACCTCCACATTACACGGTAATGAACATGTTATGTCTGTTTAAGCCACACATAAACAAAAATATTGGAGAGTTGTTGGGTTTTATGGGAAGTTTTGCACTTGTTTTTTTCTGCAACCTTTTTTTTTAACTTTTGTCTTCACTGTCTTTGTGGACAGATTATTAAAGAGCTATGCTGTATGGACAGAAAGTGGTATCCATATTCTTATCTACCTCTGTGCAAATAACCGGATTTCCTAAATTATCGGCCTGTTGCTTTTACAGATTAAGCTCATAATAAGCACAGGACGTGAGCTGAGCACCAAGTACAGTTAACGACAACACCCTCTGTATTAGAGCTACAATTAATTAGATCACTTAAACTATAGCCATTACTTTTTGGACAACTTCTTTGCCTTACATTTTTACCTTTTTCTAAAGGATCCTGCCCCCTGTTGAGATGACCATCGCCTCATAATTCCCAGCCCTGCCTCCTCCTGTCAAGAATTTATGGTTTGGTGAATTAATGGGAGCCTTGAAGAGACCCTGGGGGACAGAGGAGGGCTGTCTGCTGGAGGGACAGAGGGAAACGGAGACTGATGGCTGAATCACATTTCTTTACCCCATCTTTGTCCTTGATGCTCCTCTTTATGGTTCCACACATTTTGGTCATTGTCATTTTGGTATTACACTTTAAATTTTTCCCATGGTGAATAGAAATAGTGAATGACATAACAGCAGTTCCATAGTAAACACCAACACCATTAAATTTGCAGCAGATCACAATACACCACACAGTCTGTTTACGTTGTTTGATTTGGAGAGCAAAGTAAATGCCAGAGGAGGACACGGACAGTTGTGTAACAAAAATAATATGTGATGTGTTACTTTTCGTTTTCTTTTTTTTTATTACAAAAAGCAACACATCTACCACAAAAACATGTTGTTCTCAAAGCCTCAAAACACTTTTGTCATGATCCCTTTTCAGAGGGGTGTTAGTGTGGGTTCATTATGGATGACATTATTTATTTAGTTAATAGTTATTTTAATATTATTTTATTAAAGAAATAAACATAGCTCCCTTCATCAGATTATTTATGGTTTCATACATTAAGCATCACATTTTAAATTCATTTTATTCTTCCAAATGTCAATGACTCATATGGATGTTAATAACAATCCCTGCTACCACCTCTGCTTCTACTACAACCTTTTTTTTCTTCTTTTTTGTATTCATTGAAATTGAAATATGTAATAGACAGTCTTTCTTACACACCCATTGTCCATGTTCAGGTCACCTCAGGCCCCTGAGACCACCTGCTACACTTCCTGCTGTGTTCCACCTGGATGCAGATGTGGCCAGTGTTGTTTGGCAGCAGCATCCAGCTGCAGCTGAGCTCCAAGCTCAGTTAATATGCGATGGCACACACTGACAGTTCCATTAAACTGTATTTATGGCAGCCACAAGTAATCGATATGCAGATACGCCAGGCTGTCCGCATTCGCAGAATTGTCTTTGGTCCAGCAGTGCAATGCATCAAACTGCCATGCTCCGTGACAACAGAGACAATATACACCATCACTGGGTATTGTTTGTCCCCGCAGACCTCTCTCACTCTCCCTCTCTCCCTCACTTTTATCTTGTCTTTCCTCCTCCATTGTCTTATCTTTTCTTCACCAGTCCTCCCTCCTTTTGTCTCTTTTGCTGTGCTCTCTTTGAGTAAACACCTCTGACTGAAAAATATCTCGCTCTATAAAGGATGATAAAATATATTCATTAAAGAGGAAAGATACAAAGATATATTCTGTCTATGAATGTGAGTCTTTGCCCTCCAGTAAATACTGTGACTGTTGTTCCCTCTCTGCTCAGTCCCTTTGGTGCATTAGGGTTTGTACAACAAAAGACACTCAGATAAACAACATATCTGGGATTAACAGACTTAAACCCATTCATATAGACGCTGTCACCGATCAGCAGTGTTCTGCCTTACACAGCTGCAGAGCAGGATTTGTCAGCAGTGAGACTTGCAGCAAATTCTCAGTTTGGACAATCATTACATAAAATTACAGTCTGCAGCTTTTCTACTAAAGACAGTTCCTGTGGGAGAGGTCACTTCTCCTAAAGATGGATGATTCTGAAAAATCTTGGATTACTTCAATGGCAACCTCTTTGAATCGTTGGAGGAAAATTGTGCTTATGGCAAATATACAACCCCCCCTCCAAAAAAAAAATCACTTCATTGTAGAAAAGGAAAGATTGTGGTCTTGTTTTTTTTGTTTCTTTGATTGTTTTTTAAATTATTTCTTGCTGATCCATGATGGGATACAAACTCACTACTGTTTCCACGACTACCAACCAACCTGTATCCCTTTACTTTCTGTGCTACATTTAGCAACACTAACGTCTTCTTTGGCGCTGAATGTCATTTGAGGTTAATCATGCACGGCAGAGTTGTCTAATATGAATATGCTGAAGGATACTGGGCTGTTCGGGAAAGATTGTGTTCGTACAAGTGTGGAAAGCACACATCCACCTTCACAGTGGCCCAGCTTTGCTTCTGTGATGCTTCAGGCTTGGTCAGGTGCCCAATTAAACATGACTGTCATTTTTCTTATAAGTGCTCCTGCATCCACTACTTCAACCAAAAATGAGTTGAAGCAGGATGTGTTGGCTGACCCTTGATCAGATCAGATGTTTGAGTCAAACTCTTTGCTCCATTGTGCTGAAAAGAACCCGTTGACGTGGTTTGGGTGCCTGATTGGGTGTGTGATGCTTTCTGGAAACCTCCCTGGGGAGATATATTCTGGGCAGGGACCCCAGCTGGAGGACACGTCTGGATAAAAGGACGTCTGGCTACCTTGCTTATTAGTGCGCTGCCACCATGTCCTCGACCCATAATGGCAGGGGAAATAGATCAATACAGACAGATCGATGGATTGGCATTCTAATGAATTTGTTTCACCAACTCAGTCAGAATAATAAGAATAAAAGTGTTTGATTTCTGAACTTTAAGGACTGTTTTTGCAGTGGGGTGTTGTGTATTTAAGAAGCCATCCCTGAAAATCCCCCCTTTATTGCTGCTAGTTCCTGACCGTGACTGATCATGTCGAATGTGCTCCGTTCATTTACCGCAATTTGAAAAGTTGCATATCTGTGTTGGGGTTTGCACAGATGGATATTGATGTTAACCGGCTGCGTGCGATCGATCTTGAACCAGTGTTGTCTGTCTTCAGTTAAGTGATGAAACTTGGTCTTTAGCGAAAGCGGCGCTGAATGAAGAGCAGACAGAGCAGCAGGTCACCTGATGAATGGCTTCACTTACAGCCAGCAGCGTAATGCTTAGTCATGATCAATCATTGCCTGCATGCCTCGACTCCTCTCCTTTACTATTTCATCCTCTTCTCTCCTTCCCATTTCTTCTCCTCCATCCTCTTCTCATTTTCTGCTTCTTCTGCTCTCCCTCTTTCTGCCCCACACTCTTCTCTCCACCCTTTTTTTATCTCATGCCTTCTATTTTCTCACCCTCTTCATCCTCACCCCTTTTTATTTTCCTCCCTATTCTTCCTCTCTTCTCCTCCTCTATGTTTATCTTAACCGCAAATTGAAATGCCATCAGTAATCACCGTATTTATTAAGTTATATTTTAAAGTGGTCTTGACCAGCTGAAAATTAAAGTTCTTGTACAGCATGATAGAAATCCCTGTGGAACATCACAACAGCACCTCAGGCGTCGCTTGTGACGGCAGAGGCAACATCACCGGCTCAGCTATGTTGCATTTTGTTATTAGGGTGAGATGCTCAGTGTCAGACTTACCTTCATCTTCCAGTTTTGTTTGACATGCAGTTTTTAGTAAACCAGATTGAAGCTCATTGAGAGAGCGAAAGAGGCAAGAGTGAAACCACAGAGAGGTTTGAGCTCACCTTCACTGGTGCCACCTTAATGACTCGTCTACATAAACACACAAATTGGCCTTTTTTTACATTCTATGCACATCAATGAATAAAAGCACACAAAGCAGAGTGAAAGAAGTTAGGTGCTTGATATCTTAATTATTATATCGTTTTGTGGTATAAATTTCAGGTAAGGTGTGACATATATTTTTTACAAAAGTTGGAGGGCAATACCAAACTTAGAATTAAGGTTATTACTAATAAAAAGATTAATTATGTCTATATTACCTTTTCACTCCAGTTCACTCTGTCTTAGCTTTCCATACTAAGACAACGATATCAATTTTGCTCTGACAAATCACGTTTGAGCGGTGAGAAGCAGCTTGGTTGACTCAGAACAAAGCAATTTAAAGAATGAACCTGCACATGTTTTTTTCATTGTGGATGTCAAACTTTTAGACAGCCATATTTTAAGTTTATTTGGATGTTAAAAGCTGACGTGCAGACCGATCTCTATGCCCATTAGTGGACATGACCAGAGAGGCAACAATCTGTACGCTATAATATCAGGGATGGGCAAGTCCAGATAAGCATCATAGTCTGAACTGCCTCCAAGCACAGGAAATAGCATTAGCTTTGTTGTCACACACAGACACGCTGTGACCTCTTACTCCTCAGGTTGCCATAGAGATACTGCTCCCTCTTTGCGGACTTCAAAACAGCTGGCCATGTGAAGCCAAGTGTGTGTGCATACATGTGTGTATGCACTTCCATCTGTTTTGATGGCTGTATGTTCATTGTGTGCATCATATGCATTCAGTGCCAGATGCACTGCGTCATTAGATCTGGGAGCGTACTAACTGGGTGGTGATTCAGCACTGCACTTCCCAGAATCCACATGTCAATCAAACAGCGAGAGTAGTTTCGGTGGATCGGATTCTTTGGACGTTCGACCGCAGCAGCTTTGACTGCTCATATCAACCATGCAGGGCTTCTTTTTAATCAAAACATCACAAAACATGTCATCGTGCAAAGAGGGAAATCTCACATCGTCCTTCACAGGAATAGTGTCTCCGTTTTTTTTTTCTTCTATCTCCATAATTAACTTGACTGTTAGACTTTAATGCCTGTCTCGAGCTCATTGGCTGTAACGGATAACTTGTCTGGCAGACACATTGAACAATTGCAACAAGCCAATGTTTAGCTCTTCTGCCAGGGCTGTTATTAAAACAAATTCTTAAAATGAAATATCTCATTAATTTTCACAACTCGTCCGCTTCGTGACACATTATTAACTGCAAAACCAAAGCACAACTTAAACTTTCCCAGCTTATATAACTTTTCTTGGCTTAATGACATTATAATATTGTACTGTCCACTGTCTGGATGCTGACCTCTGACCTTTGTACAGCCCATCACCTCAAATAAAAACCTGCCTCGTGGACTAAAATGAAATACTATTGCAGTTTGGTCCTGGAAGCAAAGAGCGAAGGTCATTGCTGACTTGCCCAGCAATTTGATGCCCAGATCTAATGTCACACCCGGGCAGTTCACTGCACCTCTCACAGAGTCAATACCAGCAGTTAAGTGATATACACTCCTAAAATACTGGCAATGTCTCCGCTCCAGCCGGCTCTGCACTGTGGATGCTCTGCTCTTCTTCTCCAGGTGAGGTGGATTACGTACAGATGAGATTTGAAACATCCATTTATAGACACTTCATTGGTTTTTTTTTCAGTAGCAGGTCGCCTCGTTTGTGTTCTGAATAAAAATTTCTACATTTTAGAAGTTATTTGTCATTGCTCCCGGCCCAGAAATGGCTCTGCTCAGAAATCACAAATTTTCTTTTGCACTTTGATTCTGAGCTTTTGTAAAGCAACGAGACAGACCATGTTAATCAGTGGGCTCTAGAGGTGATGGCCCTTCGATTATTTTGCTTTTGATTAGAGCCAAGCCAGCTGCTCAACCCTATTTCCATTTTTTATGCAAAGCTAAGCTAACCAGCTGCTGTCATGAAGTGGTATCGGTCCTCTCAAGAAGTTCCTAACGAGATAGGAGGTTTATTTCCTAAAATGTCTAATTATTCCGTTATGTTGAATTTGACTGCATGTTTAATTTTTTTTCAATTAATTTATTCTGGGTTAAATGAAAAGTTCCCTCGATTCACGTCTCTCCTATAAGATAAAATCTGGGAGCTGGCCTGGACAAATAGTCTGTTGAGCAGCACTAGTGAAGTGAGTGGGGCTTTGTGCCTTGACCAATGACAGGACAAGATTCCACTAGAGGTATCCTGCTGCTTTAATATTTGTAATAGTGACTAATTTTGAAGATAACAGAGCCTGTTTTTTTCTTCTCAGCCCACTCTTTGTGTGTATTTTGAGCAACTATGGCTAAAATCACTTTCAGCAGCAGTGAAGGCAGTTTTCTAGCTGAATGAACACGGATGAAGTACGGAGCTGTACAACCAGCGCTCCCTGAAGCTTTATCTCTGCCACATAGCTGCGAACCACCGTGAACAGGAGACGCTATTTCTCTCCTTCATTTTTAACTGCATTGCAAAATCGGCGTTTTACCTTTGGGGGCATCTACCAATGCACTGTGGGTGTTTCTCAAAGGCTAATGTTCAGACGGGTGTGGCTGTTAAATGTCAGACTGGAGCCCCAGGAACAATGAGCTGGAGGGGAAAGATGAGCGGACCATTGTTCAGCATGCTCAACATCGGCCTCAGAACGGATGACAGCTCATTAAGTCGAAGTGTTGAAGCAGGAATATGGGGGGCAAGACAAACAAAGTACTTTTTCACCTCTTAAAAACGTCCCATTAATCCAAACGTCAGCTTCTCTTTCATTTCCTCTCTTTCTGTTCAACGAAACTGACAGAAAATGCCTTGTGCCCTCTCCCTGTCCCTCTCTAAACCTTACAGACACAGATCAGAGGGACGTTTTAACAACACATGGAGGTATATCACTGTGGTAATACTATAATTTGAGCAAATCTGGTTAACAGCAGTTTTAAGGCAGATATCTTTTAGTATCCTGTCACTGCAGCTTGACATCACCATTGAAGAGATGTATAAAACCCACACCATTCAATCATCGTAGTAAAATATCTGACATTTAAAGGGGTTTCAAGTGTGAAATTGCCGACTCAACTCAGCTTTAATTAAGAATCAGTCATTAGCATGCGTGCGGATGAACCCGTCGAAGTGCTCGCTGTGCGCTGACTTTCACAGAGACGCTGCATGCTGGTTTATTTATTAGCCCAAACTTTCACAAGACCTCAGGAAGCTCAGTCTGCCTAATTCCTAATTAAGGGAAAGAGGCACGTTTCAGCCCATCAGGTCATCTTCAGTGTGGAGACTCTCTGAAAGTGGGACCACTCTTAATCGCTCTGCTTCCTTCTGAGCACTTCCCTTGCGCCGTCAAAGGTCGGTTTGGCCTCTTGCCCCTCTACTACCTGATCGCTGAAGCTTTGTCAGTATGCTGCTGTGTGAACCCTAAACCAGATCCCCTGACCTCGAAATCAGCCGTACGAATCTGCCGGTGACTCAGTTTCGCAGAGCAGCACATCCCTGTTTGGTCAGAGCGGCCTACCCTCTCTGTCGATACTCGCGTTGACTTGGTTGCAGCAGTAAGTAGATTAAGGGACCAGTGATTGAGGGCAAATCAATTACTGTAGCTCAGTGGTCTGTGTTTGGGGGAGGGGGGGGGTTGGGGAGCGGGGGTGACTGTAGCATTTATTTACTGTGTGCAGCGAACAACCACGCAACCCAGCATGCTTTGCTAATCCTGAACAAACCACCCTTACATTATTGTATTATTACAATTATTACAATAATATGTATGTCCATCCTGTCATTTTAATGTTGATACTGTGTGCACATGTGGAGTTTTTCATTTTGAGTGTTGCGTTTTATATATTGATTCCTTCTATAGTATCATTGAATCGTTTCTATAACACTAAAGCAACTACTCTGTGTTTTTAGCAGTGCAGCAGTGTGTTTACAGTGACATTACTGTACTTGGTGATATTTATCTTCAATCATTTTATTTCCAGAGACGATTTACTTTTTGCGC
>JAOXYL010000105.1:9190685-9217275 GCA_028564955.1 Terapon puta
TCTCTCTCTCTCTCTCTCTCTCTCTCTCTCTCTCTCTCTCTCTCTCTCTCTCTCTCTCTCTCTCTCTCTCTCTTTCATTACATAAGACCAAGCTTCTGTAGTTCAGCTCATTTATTCTCATTCCACTGGCTGTGCCATGCCCACATCCTCTGTCTAGCTGGAGTAGTGATGGTATTGATAGGCGGGTGGCCAGGCTATTAATAGCTGCGCCAAATGAATGGAACTGAGGGAAGATGGAGGAGGGAGGGAAAGAGGGAAGAGAGGCAAATGACAGCAACAGCGAGGGCGGTGGAGCTTATTAATGTCTGTTGTCTGGGCTCAGTGACAACGTTAATGCTGATTGAATTTTAAGTAATTGGACTGTCGCCCTTATGGAAGGGGTATCAGTGTCGTAAATCATCGCTGTGTATCACCAGGGGTTCTGGACAGGCGTTATGTTGGTGACCCACAGCCAATGAGTTTAAATCTGTGGTTTGAAGTCCTAAACCTACATCACCTAAATAGTTAGGTGATAGATAATAGATTTATTTGTTCTTTTCTGGTATTTAAATGTGATTCTTAGACAAGAAAAAGAAAATATTTTGATAATCTTTTAATTTCATGGTGCACTGCTTTTAACGAAGCATGCAGGCTTTATAGCAAAAAAGGTGAAGAAAAAATTGTTTTTAATTTATATGTGCATTACACTGCCACCTTTTTTCTTATAGCTCTCCAAACATCATCAAAATGTCAGAGGCTTTCTTTAATGAAACTGCAGACATGCTGAACAAAATGACCTTCAGTCTTCCATATTTCACCCAACAAATGAATCTTGTGCACTTGCTTTCTAATATGATTTACTATAGCAGGCTCATGTAAGTGACACAGCAAAAAGAAAGTTAAAATAGAGAAAAGGTTGCAGCATTTCCCATGAATCTAATCACCCATCTAAATGTGCGCAATTAATCTCCACGTGCTGGGTTATGCCAAGTTCATACAAGGGCTTTAACAGTTTTTTTGTGATTTCAGTACAAGTTGGTTTAGCATATGAATAAGATGACTTATAAATCATATGACATGAGCCCTGTGACTGACTAAGCAACCAGCTCAGGGTGTAGCCTTTCGTCCAGTGACACCTGGAACCCTACGTGAGGATAAGTGGATGGATTAAAATGTGGCAGGATTCTGATGTTCATTAGACTGGGACGAAACACCAAACGACTGCAAATTTCCAGAATTCACCGACACACACATCGTCTAAGAGGAGTAATAATGGTTGGTTGTCAGAATATAATCTAGTTATTCTGCTATCTACTCTGATTCTCATAGACAGTGAAAGGTTCCCTGCCACTGTAATAGTTCAATTCCAGTAAAATAATGGCTGGTTTTGCATGCTTAAGATGAAGTGTTGCTGACTGATAATGCGTTGTATTCAGGTTGTTGAAGAGTTGATTTCTGAGGTACTGTAGTTTATTTCAATCCCCGTGAGCGGAGATTGGAAAGTTGAAAACTACTCAGTTTGTCACAGGGAAGAATATTATTGCGTATGTATTATTTTCTGAGCTCATAAATCATGTTGCAAGCCTCAAAAGTGACCTTATGGTCTCTTGTGCGGTCTGTTCCCAAGGTGAGAACCGCTGGGTTCGACTAACTTACTGAGCATTTAGCAGCATGTGGCCCATGGCCATCGAGCTTGATATCATAGATTGCAAGTGTCATGTTCAGTGTTGTACTGCTCTCATTTACAGTCATCACACACAGAGTCACAAATACACACTCCGTCACACACACACCATGGCCTTAGGGCATCTGAGACATTCACAAATAACTCCTTTCTCGGCTGGCGCAGCACGGTGTTTGGGGTCTGAGTTGGGGGGTTGCTTGTGACATTTGAACAACCTTTTCGTCTCCCTAGAGCCGAACAAGCCCAAGGTGTGCTGCCTCGCTTGAACCCACAGCTTAAAAAAGCTCAGCCAGCTATTTCCAGGTCTGCCTTTCCAAAGACCAATTTCACTCACAGCACAGTCAGTGTATTAACAGAGGTCAGCATATCTCCACAGGTACGATGGCTGTAATCAGAAGCCTGGAACAGTTTCACCACAGCAGGCCTCAAGGAGCCTTATACTGTATGAAACTGAAGGTCCTCCAAAGGAATTGATTGATTTTTTTTCTTTTTCTTTTCAGTGTTTATGTACAAATCACCATCCCTTTGGATAAACACATTTGCACAGTGGGCTAAAAGGATTTGTTCTAATTATAACCACGCAGTATTGTAAATATTGTATAAATACTGATACTAGGGGACAGCAGCCATTTACCTTGAAATAGCCATTTTTGGGTTTTTTCGGCAGCACAACATCCTTTGAGAGCCACCACATCTTCCGACGGGGGTTGTCCAATCAACTTCCATAGGTGGAAATTAACACTTTCACTTTCACAAGCCACAGGGAGCCGCTCAAAAAGCTGCATGTGGCTCCTGAGCCGGTGTTAACATTATTATTTTTTTATTAAAGATTTGTCTGGGAGCCAGATGCAGAAATTAAAAGAGCCACATCTGGCATCGTATTAAAATTATGTGCAAAATATATGCATATAATGCACAGAGCAGGAATTTATAAATGCAATTAAAAATCATGTTTCTTCATAACTTCTTGCATTTACAGTACATTTTAGTGCTTTGCGGTACCATAAAATATTTTGCCATGACTGCACAATGGCCCCAACACCTATCCCTCTAAGTGATTATAGTACCCACTAAACCTGTCGCCACACTGTGAATTTGGTATTAAAAAAAATTACGTATATGGTGAGCATTTTAAAAAGTAAGCTTATTGTATTTATTTATTCAGCTGGGACACTGGTCAGTCATGACTTCCAGAGTTAGCTGGACAGCAAAATTTCATCAGCAGTCCCTGGGTTGGCAAATCCATAAAAGATTTATGGCATCAAATATAAGCTGTAGATATTTTATGTATGACATTTTCCATTTCTTTTCTGAACTTTGCTTGAACACCCACCCATGAGTGGAAGCAGCTTAATTCTTTACGAAACTTGTAATAAAATGTAGGCGCAAAATGGACCAGTGGTGTGAGGTACTTTACATTTTGATATGGAATCATATTCAGGCCAGGTGCCAGCTTAGCGATGACATTTAATGTCAGTGCACAATCAAAGGTAGCATCAGCCATGCAGCCAGGCTGGAATAATACTACACCCACGCCTGATAACCCACATACAGATACATGGAGTACAATGTACATAAGATAGGCTGCCATGGTAACTGCAAGGTTCTCTGAACTTCTCTCTGCTTGAAGTTGTCTCCATGACAATTCTGTGTCTCCTTTGCCTTTGTCTCTTAACTTATGCCTTGATTTACTAAGTTCTTAATATATTATATGATTGGAACCTGAGTCTGTGGCCAGCTACCTCTGAATACACACTACTAAGTTTCACCTACTATTTTTTCAACCTTCTAGTAACAACTGCTGTCACTACACTACAATTTGTGTCCAGATACAAGTTATTTAACTTTCAAATAAAGAAATGACACATCTTGAGCATCATTTAATGAGCTGAAGATGTGTTTGAGGTTCAGTGTGAGAGTACAAATCATACTGGCACCTTTTTTTTTTTCTTTTTTTTTACCCTAAACTGAAATACAGTATGCTTATATGCACAGACACACATTGTGCACATACATAAACATAATTCATTTGGCTTAATTGTGTGCCCTGCCACTAGTTTGAGGTCTCCCATCATTCATGGATGGAAAAAAATCCCCTTGAGGGTCTAAAGACTTGTCAGTCACAGGCTCTCACACAAAGCCATGGGCACACACATACTCCCTACTATCCCACCCTGCTTCATAGTATCTGTAGGGACCAGCTGCACTGCATAGCCACAACACAGCCAAGCAACACCACTTCTATTCTCCCCTCCTTACAATATAGGTCTATTCACAGCACCCCTCCCGTCCTGGCTCTGTGTGTGTCTCCATAATGCAGCCCTTCAGCTCCCATTCACATATCCACAGCAGAACCCTGTAGGCAGTACAAAAAGACACACTGCCTTTCTTCCACAGCTTAAGGAAAATCAATAGCTGGAAAAGAAAAACAAAGATCAAATCTGTCATTGATGTAGTCTAATAATTTTGATTTATCCAGAAAAAAAGATGCCAAGTGAAAGGTGACTAGACCATAAATTTAATGGTGCAAGCAGTGTTTCTAAATCACTTCAAGAGAATTTTCTTCAATGTAGAATTTTTTTCTAGTTGTAAGTAAACATGCAACGCAATAGGTGTGGAAAAATAATCTTATAAATAAGCCATACAGTAGTGACTGAATCCACAGTGTGTGCATTAGCATAGCCTTCTAGCCATGCTGACACTGATATGACAGCTCGGATTAAGGAGATCCAGCCTACAGCGTCTTCTCTGGTCACAACACTTCCATGTCTCAGTCCTGATACCAACTGTAGCCTCACAGCTCGAGTAGTGCTCTTCTTCTTACCCTTCTTTACTGCAAAGTTGCAACAGCTTGTATCTTCTAATTGAATAAATGTCATCAGACAACATCATCCATGTCTTTATCTAGATTTGTCGTATGTTTTAGACAGGTTTTCTCCAGAAAGGAGAACATTATACCCCTGAACACAGAGTGGTAACAAATACATAATACATGACAACAGGCCACTAACCGGCAAAGCATTTCATGTTTGTCCATGAGAAAGATACCCCCTGTGTGTTAGTGGTTTTAAAAATGCAAATGCAAAATACAGCCATGGCCTGCATTTTACAAAATGACATTTACTCAACAAATACCTACCTAGTTTATGTTGGAAAGGAACAAAATCCATTTCAAGTGAAAGGATAAAACCTATTGTTTACATTCAGCCTTTACAGATGACAGAAGAGATGCACAATACATCCTGACCTACGTGGTACAAGGACAATCGGAGTTACAGAATAATGAATATAAATATCCCAACCTGAGCGGTCGGACAGGTCTTCACCGCCATGTGGTGTGAGATTAAATGAAGATGATAGATGGTGATTCCTGTAGGCAGCCTGTCTTTGACCTTTAGCTCCTCTTTACCATTCAACTGCAGCAACACTAGTGTACACAGTATACATGGTGACACTGTGCTGGAGGGGAATATGGTAGAGATATTTTTTTCTGTTAAGGGTGTTGAACATAAATTGTTGTCAGGTGAAATGTGATAATAATAGCTATTACTTGATTTTCCAAAAGCAATATGCGAGCTACTATCTTTACATTTGACATTTTCACCTTCCCACTGTGTCAGCTTCATATATATTATGTTATATCAACCAATAATAAAATGTGCCCATTCAACCATTACTTCCTGCTGGTAATTTACTTTCATTTACTGGGCAAATTTATAGCTGCCTTACTGAGACTAAACAAAGACTCCACTTGGCTGATTTTCCATGGTCGTCCGTTAGTCTATGATGCTTTATACTCAAGTATAACTTTTGGCATTGGTTTTGACAAGATTTTATTCATATCAATATCAATCGATTCTGCTTCTTGGTCTGATTCTTTATTGATTCCTTTATTGATTGTTTGAAATTGATTGATTGAAAAAAGTAGACCTACACAGGGTTTCAGCATACACACAAATGTTTTGTTGTCTCGGTGTCTGAGCACAGTCAGTTGTACAGCATTCATTTTTCATTTAAGTTTTCTTACTGTGCTAAGGTTGCCTGTGTGGTGCAATTTTTTTATTATTAATGTAGGATAATTACTCTCTGTATTGGACTTGATACTTGTTTCCACAGTTAAAGTAACAAAGAGAACAGTAGGTATGAAGTGAGTGTGTGGTTAAGTGAGAGTGTGATGTTGAATATGATGTGAGCAAGCGGAGGAGAGGAAAGTTTAGCTGTGAAGTTATCAGGGCTAATGAATGTACAGAGGGGGTTACAGTTTGTGCATAAATAAATGCTGCAACTACCCAAAACCAATAGAAGTGCCTCATTTCTTCTTTTCCTAACTGCTGGGTGGTGTGAAGGGAACCGATGTGAGTAATTATCGTCTCTGACCTTGGAGGCAGACACACATCTCTGTGCTTCCAGACAACGGTCTGGAATTCAGAGCAGGGAAGTTAACACCAACCTTAATAAAAAGGATCATGTTACACACATTGCAGCTAGCACTGTTGTCATTATAGGTGGGTGATATGACAAAAGTATACCTGTTTAAAAAATATATACAGCACTACAAAGTACCAAAACAGCAGCCCATTTATCATCATCATTTATCATATAAATTACCTGTGGCGAAAAACTGGATGTTTTGAATTTTGTTTTGAATCTTGTTGTGGCATTTAGTGTACAGCTGTTTAATGGACTGTGTTAGAAAAATGTTTGCTGCTGGGTATGTTGTAGTGCAGATTTTATGGTAATCATTGTTGGAGTGCTTTTTTTCAAATGACGTTGTTAGAGGCTGCGTCACAGTAGTCGATGCACTTATGTGGGTCACCCTCACTGTTTGCCTGTCTACTTTCTGTTTCGGATGCTTTCTTTGAAGTGGTGAAAAAAGTTCTTTGTGTTGCCATCCTACACATGAACCTCATTGCTGCGATCTCTGCAAATACTACAACTGTTGTTTATGCAATGTTGGTTTGGTTGGTTCTGAAGGATCTGACAATTTGGAAGCGGTTCTCAACTGGAACCAGCTCCCCATTCCCATCTCTATATAACAGGTAACACATGCTACACTTAAGACAATGACTATTGAGGTGGTCAGTGTTTCAGATTGTTCCTCTTTAGTTTCTTACACTGGAGAACTGAATCTAGACAAAGCCTTGCCCACTATTGATGAATCAAAAACTGTTAAGTGTTATATATTCTGCCTGCTTAGTTGACTTAGTGTTGGTCCATTGATGTGTTCACTGAATGTTTATATCCTGGCAGTGAACCAGCTCTAATCTGTAACCATTTATCTCTCCATGTCCCAACCCCCAGTCTTTTGGACAAGAGGGTTGTCAATGATCAGAGATACAGAAGCAGCTACATTTACATTTTCCCTTTAGGTAAAATAAATTCTGAGATAGCCAACCTCGCAAACAACTGTTTATAAAGTTGGCTGGTCAAAGCTGAACACCTATACTCTTACAAAGAATAATATTGGAATCAGATTCAAAATACTGTCCTGCTCCTCAGACAAGCAGACGGTACATGTATGCTCAGTACCCAAGGTTGTGACAGGGTATCGGCCAAAGGTACATCTCGGCGGTGGTCTTACAAAACACAGCTTGACTGATGTGAACAAGACAAGATAAAGAAATAGACAGTACTGGAGGTCTGCATCTCGCCAAGATATGAAGAATATTTGTGTTTATGCATCTTGTCATTGCTATTTTATCACATCTAGGCAAAGAAGTTGATTTTCAAGCTTCTTGCACCAAGACCAGCCTTGGGCCAGGGTGATTTAATTTGTCTTAAAAGAAATCTGGACCTCTGACAAATACTAGAGAGACTTCAGACACATTTTGGCCAACATCCCACAAGGGGTTGCAAAAGAACTACCACTTGTGTTACACTGGTAATTTCAATCATTGCAAAAGGACTCATACTATAGTATCTCTGACTTAAGGGAAAGACCATTCTCCCCCTTTTTACTAGCTTCTCTGTTTGTTTCATTATAGTATCCGATGAAGATTTTGTGCAGATAAGACCTTATAATGTGGTAAATAAAGGGCTCACATACTCGCTGTTCCCTGGTCAACATTGAACCCAAAGATGCTGACTGAAAGCCTTTGCGTGGCCTTCAGGTTCTGTTATAACCTTTGTATAAAAATTGGGTCAATAGTGTTGACACCATTATTTGCACAGGACAGGCCTTGGATTGGCATGTGTTCTCTTTAATTGTGAGGACTGTCATTTATTTTATCTTTATAGATTGATTTTATTGACTGAGAGCTATGAAACACTTGTCCCAGAAAGATGCCGGGCATATTAACTCACGTAATTACTTGCTCACCATGTCCTGATGAAAAGTCCTTGAACAAGATGGTGAACTGCATGCCTTTTTGCTTCTCTTAGTTATTTTAGCTCATTGTCTCATTGTCGAGAAGCCCATCAACTGAAGGCCTACAATGCAGATGTAAACAGCCTGCTGATAATAACGCTTTGCTGTTGAGACTAGAGTCAGCAGGAGCACAGTGGTGGAGGAGGGTGGGACGCTGGGAAGCAGTGAAAGGTGAATCAGCCTCCACCTTTGTTTCCAAGTGGCCCCGCTGGCTTTGTTTTGGAGCAGAATGAATTATTAACGGTGGCCTTCTGGTCGTGTTTTTCATCAGTGTCCACCTCCAAAGGTAAAGAGCGCTGTGCTGAGAGATCTCCATTGACTGGATCCCACCGTAGTGACAGCAGAACCATTGACATGAACTTTTTTTTAGGCTTTACTTTGTCTCCCCTTTTTATTTTTCCTCTCTTTCTCTACCTCTCTCTGTTTTTTTCCACCATGCTATTTCTCTTAGATGACCAAATTAACCAAAACAGGTGCTGAAGATTATTTGGTCTCCATGACAATTAAAGAGCCATCTTTCAGCATGAGATACTGGGACTCAAGTTCAGTAACATTGTATGAAACACACTGTATTAAACCTGTAAGAGATATAATGCACATTACTTTAGTCATTTTGACCTCTTGAACATTTCAGAGAAGTATATAGTATATATCAGTATGTTGACTTAAGTTGGTTTTGAAAGTTACAACTTTGGTTCTTTTATCTTGATAAATTTCATTCCATCATCAAGTTCCATCATCACACGCATCTTTCACTATCTCACTTTACAACTTTGAACTCAAAAGACATTAAGCTGATATAACTGTTGTATTGTCTTGTACTTTTAAGTGAGATTGTGAATGGCTGAATGGCTGTTTCAGTCAAGACAATCTAGAAAAACTGTAAATAAAAAACAGAAATATAAATTTTGAGTTTTCTGTATTCTGAAGAAGATTAAGAGAAACACTTTTATAATTATAGTTAGGGTCACCTGAACTGCAGGAACAGACAGTAAAAGACAGTAGAAATAGTTAAAGTCAATGGGTCTTTGTAAAGCATTTTTTTTGGCTTGAATGTTCTGTTATAAACAGGTGATGTGCCAAAAAATTGGATCGGTTGCATGCTATCTTTTCCTGTATAATGTTCTTACATCATATTACATCTTCCTCAAGGACACTCAATTGGGTACTGGTTCAGCCACTGTCTGTGAATGCCTCTTCTTCTGAAACCTTCCTTTGCTTTTCAGAAAAGTATCATATTTTCTTTTGACCATCTACTAGCTGTATACTTTTGTAGGCTGACAAAACAGGGTGCAGATCTAAATGTACAAGCAGCAGTGCCACTCGCTGGCTCATCATGGTCAATTTAGCCACTAATTTCTTTTCTGCTTGTTGTTGTCTACATAGTGTGAAACCCCTCCTCCTGTGTGATTGGCTTAGTTCTTTTCATGTTTGTTCCTTTCAAACATATTTTTTTCCAAACTATCAAGGCTCTCTACTCTTCCTGGAAAAGGCCAGGTGCAGTGTTGTTTTCCAAAGAAGGCTCTTTGCTTCCTGCTCACAATCAGCTACTCCTTATTGCCTTCAGAAGGTTCTAATAGTAAAAACAAAAGAAAATAGGATAAATTTTCCTTCTTTTGCAACATACTCCTGTACAGCCGCTTTGCTCAACAGTTTATTTCCATCTGCCCTTCTTCTTAGCCAATTTGCTGTCACTTGATCCTTTTTATCATATGCTGGTCAGAGGATGCTCCCAACTGGCCGAAATGCCGGGCAACTGTAACTAAGGGGCAGGCATATCTGTGTTAAGCTGTTGGTTAGATAAAGAATAACTGAAGTATCCGTATCTGGTCAAATAAGGGAGATAGTACATTTTACTAGATTAACCCTCCACGATGTTCCATGGGATCGTGTAGATCATCCTGTAAACGTGAACAATTATATACTAATGTATTTAAGAAAGTGGCCAGCTGAGGCTGATGACCACTGACACAAGAATTGTCTTTCATTTCGCCCCCAAAGTAGACTGTGTAACGAGTGACTCATAAGGATGTTATGAAATGTACATTTTGCTTTTTTTTCTGTGCATTTTTATCTCATGTTATATTTTTAGTGCTCTTGGGTGTTTTTATGCATGAATGAACTATTTTTTCGTTTTAAAACATGCTGAGGATGGGAGATTGCCAGGAAGAAGCTGGACTGTAAAAGACAATGGGGAAAAAAAGGAGGGTTGGGGGAGGTGGGCTTTAGTTAATAGAAAATATTCTGTGGGAGATAAGTAATATGTAAATAGGAAATGTATCCAAATTTACCTCTGGGAGAAAGCCAGTGTGAGAGACAGAATAATGTGGCAGGGAGCCTCAGGTGCAGCTGGGATGGAAGGAGGCGGGGCCACTGAGTGAGAAGCTGAGGGAGAGTGAGAAAGAGGGAGGGTTTCTGTGAGTGTGTGTGCATGTGTGTGTGTGGAGAGAGAGAGAGAGAGATTGAGTGTGCAAGCTAGAGAGACTGTGTGGAGAGGGAGGGAGGGAAGTGTAAGCCAGTCATAGCATCTCTCCTTCTCACTGCACCAGGGCTGAGGGACTCTCCGTCCCCTCGCTTCCCTCGCTGCAGATTTTAACTCATTTCCATCAGCGCAGTCATCTTTTTTTTTTCTTGCTTTTCACTCGCTGCTTTTGGCAGATGCATTGCATTCATCTCTTTCTGTATGCCAGGATCTAAGGATTTGTTCTTTAAAAACACGGGTTGTCCTGTTTAATGGAATTAAAGGGGGGACGTTTGCAGAGGACAGTGCTTAAAACTGGGACTCCGACTGGGACTTGGTCTTTTCTTTATGCTGCTAGAGTGGATTTCCCTTTTGTTGTGCTGCCAGTGTTTTGTTCAGGGCGACAGACATATTGTAAGAGGAGTTGTAGGACCCCATACCTCTGCAACTAAACACAGCGCATACTTCAACGGACCAAGGCAAGTTCGAAAAACGGTTGTTACATTAAGCACTTGAGGAAAAGGTGCTACGTCTCCCCGTGAATGCTTTAAAACGTCACAACAAAAATGCAATTAACAAGTTTATGGGATAAATAAGTGGATTGCTGATTGATTCCCACATACCTCTCTGCAAGTGTCTGCCACAGGATTGCTGAGGAGTTGAAGTGAGTGGAGCGCTGAGTTATTCAGCTGGCCTCTCGTTGCTCCAAGAGAGTCCTTCCACCTGCCTGCATGGGAGTCTGACATTCAACACCTTCATCAGCTACTGGACGTTTACATTTGTTTGTATTCCGCAACTTGCAGTCCAGAAAACTGAGAGGCAAGTTTGCTCATTTGGATTTAAGTCCAAATCACTTTAATGGCAGAAGTCATCCAGACGTTTTGACACTCTAGTTTTTTTTTTTACCTTATTTTGCCTAACGATGCCTTGTAAACACATTTTCCACCCAGTGCCATGTGTGCTGAGAGAGCTGTGACATTATCTCATGCAGAGATCCCCATGTTGTTCTAGCCTGTGTCTGTGTTTTGATTCAGACAATAGCTGGGCATACATGGGCTCCAGACACTGACCAGAGGACAACCAAAATAAGGGAAGCCCGCTGTTAGATAGTAAACACACTGGCACCCAGTGAAACTTTGGATTGAATTTAAAGATTGATTTGCAGAGATGGATGTAATTTTTTCTCCAGACTATCGAATACATGAAGAGGGACTCCCAAGAAGTTTTTTCCCCCCGAAGCAATGGTTACCTAAAATGTATTTTTTGAAATGTAACTGCACCCTGAAATTCAGTGTGATCTATAGGTGTCAAAAAGGAGCTATGTGCTGTTGACTTACTCGAAACCCTGCAAGGATCTGTCGAGAGACAAGCGTTGTGCTTTGCCTCATGCTTTAACCTCTTCATATGGTGTCCTTCCTAGCATCTTCTGTACTCTTTGCCCTTGTGAGGACAGCTTATGCCCTCAGCCTCCCGGTGGCAACCCTCATTAGAATCAGGAGATGAGGCCACAGACTGGCAGGCAAAGCAGCATAGAAATTTGCCTTTGGGATAGATGCTGGCCACGGCATTAATGCTACGCTGCTTTAGGTTTACTGAAGGAATACAGCTATTTTTCCTCTCTACTCCTGACTGTTACCCACCCACTACTTTCACTAACCATGAGCGATTGGAAAAGGAGAGCTAAACGGGTTGTCCTACCCTCCCAGAGGCTGTATTGATTTTCCTCCAGTCAGTGTTCATTTGATTGAGACCCAGCTATGTGAGAGTAAGGTGAAAGAGAGAGTGAGTGTGCAAGAGAGAGTATTGAGCTCCATTAACCGAAGGAGGCTGCAGACACCCGGTGTAGAACGGGTGGGGGGCAGGCAGTTCTCCAGTTTCAGGCCAGCTGCCTTATGGGTGGCACATCACAAACCTGACCCACCTGGATAGCACCCAGAACAATGAACCAGTCTGAACTGACAACGGATCCGATGCTCACTGCCAACAGCAGCCATGGAGACTTCTTTCCTGGCAGGGCGTCCAACCACTCTTGTCCCTTGGGATGGGGACTTAACGAAGGCCTTGAAGCTTGCGTCTTGGAGACTGCTGTCATTGTACTTCTAACAGTGCTTATTATTGCGGGGAACCTGACTGTGATCTTTGTGTTCCACTGTGCCCCTCTACTACACCACTACACCACAAGCTACTTCATCCAGACCATGGCCTATGCTGACCTGCTGGTGGGTCTTAGCTGTCTGGTGCCCACCCTGTCTCTGCTCCACTACCCAGCAGGAGTCCAGGAACCGATCACATGTCAGGTCTTCAGCTATGTCATCTCTGTTCTGAAGAGTGTTTCTATGGCCTGCCTGGCTTGTATCAGTGTGGACCGCTACCTGGCCATAACTAAACCACTATCGTACAACCAGCTTGTGACTCCCTGCCGACTACGAGGCTGCATCACCCTAATCTGGGTCTACTCTAGTCTTGTTTTCTTGCCCTCTTTCTTTGGGTGGGGTAAGCCAGGCTATCATGGAGACATTTTTGAGTGGTGTGCTCACTCTTGGCCCACCTCTGCCCTCTTTACAGGCTTTGTGGTGTGTTTGCTCTATGCACCTGCTGCACTTGTGGTTTGTTTTACCTATTACCATATATTTCGCATTTGCCAGCAGCACAACAGGGAGATCAGTGAACGGCGGGCACGTTTTCCCAGCCAGGAGATGGAGGCGGGAGAGGGGGGTAGCGGTGGGCATCACGGAGGGCATGGACCAGATCGGCGCTATGCGATGGTGCTTTTCCGCATCACAAGTGTTTTCTATATGCTTTGGCTGCCCTACATAATCTACTTCCTGCTAGAGAGCTCCCATGTGCTCGATAGCCCTGCCCTCTCCTTCATCACCACCTGGCTCGCCATCAGCAATAGCTTTTGCAACTGTGTCATCTACAGCCTGTCTAATAGTGTGTTCCGCCTGGGCATGCGTAGGCTCTCACAGACAATTTGCTCTTTCAGCCACTGCGCGGCTGATGACAGGGACTTTAGGGAGCCTAAGCCAAGGAAGAGGGCAAACTCGTGCTCTATCTGAAGGGATGGCATGATGAGGATACAGCTGGAAACTACGAATGGGACACATAAATCTTAACAATCTTTGCAGGTAGTTAACTTTCAGAAAAACTGGCAGAGCTTAAACAAACAAAAATGATTTTTGTTGTATTAGCCGACACCAGTGACATTGCCTTGGTAACAATAAACCATGGTTTATTGGCTTATAAGCTTTTCAAGGAGATAGGTCCAGTGTCAAAATGAGAGATTTAAAGACAGTGACGCTCTGCTTGCTTTTATTCTACAGTATGTGACTTAGCCGTGCATCACATAAAAAGTAGTCTCCTGTGGCTTTCTTAGCCTTCACATCTCATTGTATGTCATCCGCCCAGTCAGACATGGTGGGAAGACAAAACTGTAAGTTCCTCATATTTCCTCAGACATCAAATGTGACCTCACTATTTCATGCCTGTTAAATTTTGCTAGTGGTTGTGAAATAGATTGACCTTATATTCGATGTCCCTGTACCATCTATGACTGTCATTAGCACAGACAAGTTAACCTACACTTACTTGTCCTCACAAACAGGTTTAAAGGTTGAAAATGGATATATGACTTTTTAACTGTATAAACACACACAATGACAATGATGACAGCCATTATGCTGCTGGTGAATAATGGATGGCATACGGCCTTGACTGTTTTCTAGAGGAAAGTGAGCAGTCCATTTTCTGCTGATGTAGTTCATGTTGTGTTTGTAAACATAATGTGAGCAAGTGAACAGGAGAGGGATGCAAAAAAAAAAGTCAAGAGAAAAATCAAGACCAGTCAGGTGTTCTACTACATTATTTTGATAGTGATTTGCCAATTGACAGTTAGTTGTGGATAGACTTGCTTATTTAGACCTTCTGCAAAACATGGTACATAATGTAAAACTTTAACACATGAACAGTTTTGCACAACATACTCTTACATCACAAGATTAGACCAAGGACTGTAAAACTTGTAAGAATCTCGAAAAAATCTTTTAAAAGAAGTTACGATCCCCAAAATGGGGTAGTATTCATTTGAGTTAATATTGCTAATAATGTGGACCTGTATCAGATTTTCCACAAATGACATGCAGCATTGTTTACCAGTTTAAATATCAACGGATTATGTTTGGTCACCAGTGTACCCCTGCAAAAAAAAAGCACCTTATTTTGAGAATTCAGATAAAGGATGTTTGACACTAAGGCCTGTATATTGGGTGCAGTGAACCGATGCTCTCAGCAGATAACTACCCAGAGTTTTTTTTCCCTGAGGTCCCCCTTGCTCACTGGCATTCCTGATATTGCTGTGTTATGAGTATTTTGCTAACATTTTGATGCATTGATACTCATGACAGCCATTTCTAACAAGCAAATAAACATTAAATCCTTCTAACCTTGTATGTGAAGGACCACATATATTGGATAGAACTGACTAAATGAAATGGCATTATGTAATTATGAATTTGATATTATTTGATATGGAAAAAGGAAGTGACATCTATACACTTTTGTTTTAGAAACAGAATTTTGTAAATTAGCTGACTTAAGGATATAATTATTTTTAGATGTACCTCCTGGACTCCTCTCACAAACCTGTCCGTGTCACATATAGGTAACAAAGGTGATAGCCAAGGGAGTTTAGATCTGAAGATGTAGACCGGTTTTGGCTGCTTTGCTACAGTGACACATTTATCTTTGCTGAAGGTTGTTGTGGATTTTATTTCCCAGTAGCGGTGGACAGGGGCTCAGGTTAATGTGATCTGATCTGTCTGGAGGTTGCTGTGAGGTTAAAACTTAACTGATCTGAAATTACATGCTTTGTTGTGTTAAAGGTTTAAGGTTATCAGAAGCTTATCTTGTGGCGGGTTGTTAAACTACAGGCTGGATAACCCTCATTACTTTTAATTTGCTCCACTCTCTCTCAGCTGTATGAATTCTGTTCCTGATAAACATGAAAAGTTACTGCCATCAAAATACAGACCTGAATGTCTTCATGATGCTCTTTGAAGAAACATAGTACTTGGTGTGCACTTCTCACAAGGTCAAACCTAACTGGGAATTACACTAAATTTGGGGTTAAAATAACGTTAAGTTAATTCTTTTTTAATGACGTCTGTGCCCAAGCAACAGATGACAGGTGCCAGGAAGGGTAGAGTATAAGTGTTAGAAATGAACTTCATTCAAGTCTTGAATGGATTGTTTGTGGGTTTATGTTGGAGATGGAAAGTTAACTCCATACTGCTAAAAGTTTATAGTTAAGTTCTTTAACTGTGCACATTCCAGCTTGGTCAAATCTGAAGACTGTTCCCCAGTCTGGGGCTTTTGATATACAAAGTACAGATGGTGTGTGTTGTTAAAACAACGTACAGACCACCTTTGGTAATGATTCTCAAAGTAGTATAGTCATTCCAGTCGATTTACCTTGTACATTCCCTGTACATTGTGATCATTGAATCAGTGTCAAAGCATAATTCATTTCATATGAATACAGCCAGCCACGTACTATAGCCAATGACTTCTACTGATTTCCCTCTTTGCTCATGTAGTAGTGTCATCTGTGGTTTAGGCCTTGCTTATAGTGTGTTTGTCCATGCTAGAAACCAAGTGACACAACAAACCTAGTCCTTTGATATTGTAAATGCATTCTATGCTGCTTAACAGTACCCCGTGTAAGTCATTCCTCATTTTAAAGCTGCATGAAGTGATTTTGACTATTAGGGGCAGAAAGACTCCAATAAGCCGTTAGCTCATTACATTTTAGTGCCATTTTAGCATGCAATTTGCCACTTACAGATTCAGCAGGCATATAACTGTATGAGCATTTCATTGTAGGGTCTTTCTGGCCACTTGATGAATGTAAATACAATAGTGTTCAAACCAACGTTTGTTAAACCAACACAAACAATCAAAACATAGAAACACAACATCTACAGGCACTACTTTCTCGACCAGCCACTTTTACTTTGGCTCTCAGCAGTTTTGCGTTAGGCAGGTAGCCTACTGTCATCTTGCCCATAGTTTCTACTCTGTCATCATTGTTTTAGTTTGGTTGCTTCAGACAACTGAGATAACCAAGTCAGTGAGGTAAAAGCAGCTGTGTAAAGCTGTGATATGGGGTGCTGATTCTCAGTGGGATTATCACCATTCATCGCCCTTTAATATAATCAGGAGTTAGTGTAAGAATATTGCTTCATGCAGCTTTAATGCATTACAGATTGTTCTGTATACGTGCCTAAAGATGTATTTTGTAGGAAAAGTGAAAAAAGAAGTTGAGAATGAATTATCGTTACATGGACATGCTGCACTTTTTAAAAACATTTTACAGCTACATGAACATACCTTGTGACTGTGCACACATCTGAAGGTAGATTGTCATTGGATTTAGTTTTCTATGACTTTGTGATATGTTCAGTGGGGTTCCCACTTGAACCAAGAATGGGGCAAGTCGTTCATTTGTCATAGTCGATCTGACATCTGCCTTCGAGTGGGTACTATCTGATCTCTATATCATATCTGTAAGATAAGAGGGGACAGCAGGTTCGTCTAGGTCTTGTGAATTCCCTTTTATAGCCATATCACCTGGCAAACGTAGGGAACCACAGAATAGCCGTGTCAAATACTAGACTTAAAATAATAAACTTTTATTTTGATAGCTTGTGTTTTTGATGCTCCTTTGGAGCATAGTTCAGTGGGGTAGTAGGAGAAATTTATAGGATCTCAATTAGTGCCGTGTTATGTTCACAAAACAAACAAACAACAAAATATAAGCAAAAAGAAAGCAAAATTCTGTAATAGCCTAAAATGAAGTAGCTCAGTTGTTACCATATAAGGTACGTTGGAATATTCCATGCACCTGGAGATTACAGTATTACAGTCAAACGTTGCACAAATATTCATTTTTTCAGTGTGCTTTTCTTTTCTTTTGTTTCCTTTTCTTTTTTTGTATCGGGTTATGTGAAATGCGTGTCATGGCTCAAAATTTCAAAAATCCAAGAGTCACAGAATGAATATTTAAAAGAGAAATAGTTTATATGTGTCTGTATTATACTGACCAAACTGAAGTGGTAGAAAATCAAAACTGTTTTCTTGTTCAAACAAGTCGTCTTACTTTCAAGTGCATTGATCTGAGCTTTTAGTAAAAAGAGTAAATTACAGAGTAATATGTATTTATTTATTAAGTTATGTTTAAATCTTTACACAATATACTGTATATGATTATACTGTATATAAAGTGTGTGTATCTGTTTTTAATCTGCTGTACAGCCAAAAGATCTGACAAATTCTGACAAAGTTATGGCGCACCCATTTGTGTTAAATCAACTAGGCTGCTGATGTTTTGAGTAGGAGGCAGAGTGTGTTAAATTACACAGTATCTATTTTTTTATTTTGAAATTTTGTCTAAGGCTGTGGTTTTGTTGTTGCTGCCAACCCAATAAAGGTGAAAATAGTAGACATTCACATCTGTGTTGTAGCTTTTGTGAAATCTGTGTGTTTCTGTGGCAACACTCACTAGTTAGTCACCTTACATTCATAACCAGCTGACTCCTCCAGCGTCAATCGCATATTTTCTTGGCACCTATTTTAAGGAATAATGGAGAGAATGGATATATGGGCAGTATGACTGTGTGGCTGCCAGTTTGAATCCGCAGACCTGATGGGATCTGTGCAATTAGCTAATGCCTTCCCCATCAAATATTGGTGCAGTGCACTTGGGCAAGATGAATGGATACTGAGGAAGATGGTTTGCTATACAGCACCAGATAATTTTGAAATGTAATGAATGCATAATAAGCTCAGAAATAAGGTGGACATGCGTGTGTGCATGAATAATGTAAATCTAGGTCTTTTGTTCTGTCTTCTATCTAATGGGCAGATTGAATGTTTAAGCCATGTGACTTCTTCTTGGACAGAAAGAATCTGGGACAAAAATTGCCACCTTGTTATTTTACTGCCTTTTTATCAGAAAATGAGGCACAAACAGGAGACCGTATTGCCACCATCATTTATCGATTTAAAGTTCTCCCTTTGACGGTTGTTCTTGCTCAGTTATAATATGTTTTTTGGTCTATCCCTTTGTCTTTCTAGTAAACCTAATGAACAATTACACTGCAAAAGGGTGGCATCAGTAGGTCATTTGCAACTGACAAACAAATCAAAAATTTAATTTTCATTTTCCTCTGAGCCAGCAGATGGTTCATCAAGTGGTGTTTGCCAGGTAACAGTTCTGCAGTGAGGCAACCTTTCCTTTGGTGCCATTGGGAGTTAAAGGACATCATCATGTCCTCTCTCAGTGTGAACATTATCCTCATTATGAAGCCAGATCCCTTGTTCTTGGTCTTAAATTGGCCTTTGAAATTCATGTGCTCTCTCAGACTTAAGGGAAGCTTTGCAACAGCCGTAACCCAAAAGTCTTCACCAAATAGTTTAGGGGAAAGATGACTAAGAGGAGACAGAAGAGGGTGTTGGTGGAAGATTGAAAGTATGAGCAGCAAATCAAGGAAAGGAACTGGTTAGAGAGAGAGATTATGGCAGGATAGGTGGTGGTAAATTAGAGCAAATGAGAAGAGCAAGGGAGGATCAGGAAGGAAAAAGAGAAGATGGAAAGGGAAAGAGGGAGGTCGGGGAAAATGGAATTAGGAGGAGGTGGATGATGGGAAAGAAGAAGCAAGAGAGAAAGGTTAAGGATGAAGATTGGTGATTGGATAGGATATTCAGTTTCACTGTCATTTATGAAATATTATTTCGGTAGGAAAAAAATAAAATAAGTTTTTGAAATATATTTGTTTAGGGTGTCTACATTTTTATTTTGTTGTGGTGTTGATGTGAAATTTGTAATACAAAATGTGAAAACTATGTGTTTATACACATTATATGAGGCACATTGTTGAAGCTTTGAACATTACCATAAAGACAGCGTGTATTGGTATATCGGAACAAGAGGTATTCTGAAATATTTATTTATAACAAAGTAAACTCTCTGTATCAAATAATTTTAAGCACTGTACTCACAGAAATGTGAATGTCAATTTCTAGTTTTGGAATGAAAATCTTTTTTTTTTTTTCATTCACACTGACTATTCAACAAAACCAAGAGCAGCTTCCTGGTCCAGGCCTGCTCAATATTGATGGGCAACTCTACATCAGCAATTCTCTTTTATTTCCACAAATGGCAGCACTCGCCTCACTTCCTCTTTCCCTTTTCATCCTGCCACTTTCCTCCTCCTCTTTCCGTGCGGATTGAGAAAAGACCACCTGACCCTCATTTGAGGTGGGGAAGTCATAATTGGGGGGGAAGCCAGTTCCTGTCTCTTTGTGCTAATGGCGGAGCCTTGCAGCGCCCACCAAAAACCTTTGATGGCATAAGGAGGACACACTCACACCCACACACCAACACACCCTCATGCATCTTGCATGGCCTCAGTCAGTCTTTGAAAACGTACGACTGTGCCTGATAGCTGACAGGTGATCTGTGCAAAGCTGACTGTACAGTGTGTGAAGTGCAGTTTTAAACATTTTTTAAACATTTATTTATCCATCAATAATACTGTGACAGCATTCATGTTATTGGCTCTGTGAGGCTGTGCTTAGGAACTGCAATCCTTGGTGCTAAGTCTGCTGGAGATCACTGGCTTATTAGAATTCATGTGCTGCACGATGCACCAAATCAACCAATAGCTGTTGAGGCATTTCACTGAAAAAAATAAATGTCACCCTCGTGGTGGCATTGGAGAATAAAGTCAGTATATTCCCATAATTATCTGAAGGATTCATGCTCTATGGATTATGAATTTCAAATTTTATGGTAATCCATTTTGTAACTGTTGAAATATTTCTGTCTGGACCTAAATAATGGAATGACCAACCATTGTGGCACTAAAGTGAGTGAGTTCACCCCTATTTGGTAACGGCACACACTCACACCCTTCATCGTGTAAACACAATCTTTTATTTGCTATGTGGGTTTAATGCGTTTAAAGTGAGTTGCTGTTCTTATTTTCTTATCTATTTTTTCACAACGTAAACAGTTCAAACTAATACAAAGTCATGTACAGCTAAATTTCAGCTAAAAACTTTCATTAGAACAGTGCTTGTTTGGAAAAGTTTCCAAACTGTTTCATGCGTAATAAGAATTTCCAAACTTGGATTAGACTTCAGTTTTACTCTGTGGCTATGAGGTGAGACTTTGTTACCTGGAAACAGAAATGGTCCTAATTATTCAGTTTCACGGCGTCCCTCAGTTTAACCCACTTTTACGCCCACAAAAATAAAAATACCAGATTGTTGCAGTCAACACTGGTGGAGGATCAAACTTAAACTGCTCTGATTTCAGATGGCATCGCTTATTTGTAAGCTAAATGTCCACAGTGTCGTCTGAGTTTGTTTTAAAGCACAGTAAATGTAGCCTATGATCATGGAAGCACGCAGTGATGCTGCAGAAAGAACCTGCACTTTCATGAGAATACTGTGAGAGCCTCTTAGCAGAGCGACCAGTGGGGACTTGACATTTTAATCACTACACAGTATCTTTTATTTTATAAATGTCACTGTCTCTCTAATTGCCATTGTTGCTAAGAGGTTACATTGTCCAACCAAGAATAAAGTGGTTGCAGGTTCAATCCCTGTCGTGGACCTAACCTGTCAAAGTGCCCCTGAGCAAAGAACAAAACACTTACCTGCCCACTCATTGCATCGTACCCAGGATAGGAACATTGAAAAATGCCTAAAATGTGGAATCACAGGAAGTCTCATCAGCTGCTTTTCAGAGTTCACTACTTCCATTTCACCTTTGGACCTGATGATTGCTATAGGTAGACCTTCTACCCATCAGTGGCCACTTGACTGAGAGCTTCTTTTCTAAGTGCTTTTAACTCTCCCAAACAAGGACATTGGTTTCAGGGAGCGCTCAGAACTTTCAGTTTGAAAAGTCTGATTCTGCAGTTTTTTGCTTATTGTCCTTTTGGTCTCTGTTGCAACATCAGTCTCTTTTTTTTATTCTAAGTAACGCTGACTCTGCCACTAAGAAACCACTTTGTAAATTCCCACATCACCCTTGAGCGCCTCAGCGTCGCTATGGCTAGCAGCAACCATGAAAACCAATTTAGGTCAGGGTTGTTATGTGTCCTGTGATGGGACCACATTGGCTATTTTGCTGATTTGACAGGTAATTTGGCAAAGTCAGGAAGGATTGTCTTTGGCGATACAATTGCGTGGCTTATTTTGCACCTTATAAAGAATATTTATTGTGTTTGCCACTTGACCTTGAAGGAAAATGCTGGTATATTGTATTGTAGTGTACAGGTACATTGTTTCTGAGCAACTGCCAGCCTTGGGGTCAATATTTATGAAGAATCCTTTTAACTATTATCATGGTGAACATCAGGACTTAGAACTATTACATATTTTAAATGCAGAAAGGAGAAATCTCAAGAGTCTGCCAGAATAAAAATATAGATTGACTGCATCATGAGCTAAAGTCAGAAG
This sequence comes from Terapon puta, assembly GCA_028564955.1. Classification (NCBI taxonomy): domain Eukaryota; kingdom Metazoa; phylum Chordata; class Actinopteri; order Centrarchiformes; family Terapontidae; genus Terapon; species Terapon puta. The sequence continues at coordinate 9,212,706 of JAOXYL010000105.1, forward strand.
CTAGTTATTCACTTGAACCACTGTCATTAAGTCTGTGATTGATAAACTCCCAGCAGTAACCTACAGGACCACCTCTCCCCTCCACGTTATGGTCAGAAGCATTGCAATAGTTTAACACCATTAAATGTCCAGAAGTTAGGTTATAATGACCAACATTTTAATCACATTATTTGAATTCATTTCAACCCAGCCATATTAAAAAAAACAATGTGTCACCGTAAACTTTGGAGAAAATTCATGTAGATAAGCTATGTTTGAAATCATGCCAAGTCCTTGTTAAGTTGTTCCTATAATATACCTATAATGTAAAGTGATTCCTGTACAATAAACACTGTGTTGCAGCTTCTTAAGTAGTGATGAAATTGTTCAGTATTTATAAAGGTGACATTAGTTCCTAATCTTTTAATCGTGAAAAATAATCCTTTTGTGGTCTGTCTCAGACTGTGATGGATCATCTTCTCTTCTCCTCCATGGTCAACATTTTCAGACAACTGAGTGCTGGAGCTGGCACCATGAGCTGCAGACGTTCTTTCTCCTGTTAGAAAAGGATTTTATTGTGACAGAATAGAGCTCATTAAAGTTTTGGCTTTGAAACCGCCTCAATCCACTTTCCTGACTTCTGTAGTAAAGAAGCATCTAAAGATAAAAAAAAATTGTGTTTTCTATTCATTCTTTCTAATTTGATTTAGCTTAACTTGCACCAATATTCTTGCTCTAGCTAGTCATACACAGAGGACAAAGACAAGCACCTTGACGGACAGTGGAGGACAAATCTGTTTTTTACTGTTAACCTCCCTGCAGACCTCAGGTACTGAAGCTCTGCCAGCAGATGTACAGCCAGCTTCTCTAATTCCCTCTCAGGGCATTTTAGCTGAATTAAATACCATAAGACAGTGAAATTACCCCCTTGGCTCCTTAGCATATTTCCTCCCTCCTCCTACCTCCCCTCTTTTTCTCTTCCTTTCTCTCTCTCTCTCTCTGTCCTTAGGCAGTGTCTTCCATAGTAGCACACCAGGCCTGGCTGTGTTAGGCACTTATTCAGTAGCGATGCTCCTGCAGCTCGCCTCAGGCCAGCGTTGATATGGCTAGTTCTTCCTCTGTGGCATTTAGCCTTGGTACTCTTGCCAGAGCAGGAGGAGGGGAGTGAATGAATGGGAAGGGGGGTGTAGTAATAAAATGTAGCTTCGTCTGGTGTTAGCTGAGCCGTGTGACCAGGCAGTCAGTAAACCAGCTGTGATATCATGTGGTGGCAAAGAAAAACAAAAAAGTATGCTGATACCACACAATAATCCATGTCAGGCCTAAACCAGTTATTTCCACCATTAAACCCATCTTTATAACTGTTGTTGATCAGGGAGTAGTCCTTCACATTGGCAACTTCTTCACAACAAAAGGTGAAGCTGATGACAAGCAAGGATGAAATAACGTAAGCTGGGACTTGTCTTACTATTATACCTCTGAGTGGTCTTCACAACCTTGCGTATGTAAAAATCGTTTTGTAATCAAGTTAATGATTTAAGATTTAAAGTCAAAGTGCAGGTTCCCATCCTCAGTATTTCTGTGTACATACCTTCACAATGGGGACAACACCTGTAAAAATGAACCTACTAGGTTACCCATTATTGAGTAAAGGTTTTACAGTTCAGGTCAGTTCTTACAAGGATATGCTTGTGGCTGGTATCTGAAGTGAAACCTTTTGAAGTGCATGTACTGGCATGCGAAGTGACTTTGCAAAGAAGCAAACTAAACCGCTGTTTTTTTAATATTCAAGGTCATATTAGTTCCAAGTCATAATGAATGAATTTGCAGTGAATCTATTGGTCTGTATTCCTCAAAAACACAGTTTCCTTCCTGTTCAGGTTCAATGTTAGGAAAGAAATCATTAACATCTAGTCAAAATTTGACTGAAATTCAGTCACTAGTATTTTCTGCACAGATTGTCAAATCCCTGATTTCTGGTTAAGTGTACTCTTCATGTCAATCTGTGTGTGTGTGATGAGGGATGGGACTGCCAACTATCCAGTACTGTATCCCTGGTTACAGTTGAGTGTCTCCATTGTCTCTCTGGTTCTTCCCAACTGAACATCAGGACTTAAGAGGCACTGTGTCGCTATGGAAACCCCGAGTCTGAGGAAGCAACAAGGTTTCAGAGAGTTTATTTGAAGTTTATAAATAGGGCGCAATTAAAATGGATGTTAACATTGGCTCCAAAATAGCAACCTCTTCATTATTCATTCATGTGCGCTTTTATTTTGAAGATGCAAGGGAAGGAAAATATATGCAAAGAAGTAGGTCTAAAACCATATATTTGTGTGTGTGTGTGTGTGTGTGTGTGTGTGTGTGTGTGTGTGTATCATGTGTCGTGTCTGCATCTCTGAACTGTACACAAGTAACAAGTGGTTTGACACATACACATACAACAATTCACATGACTTAACACACATCCACGCACAAGTCTCTCTGTCTTCTCTCATGGGCCGACCCACTGAGTGTCTGACCCTCCATTCCCTCCACCTCTACCATCCCTTGGGGCCTTCTGTCCCCACATAACAGAGACTCAACTCATATCCTCCAGTAAAAACCACAACACACAGAAAATGTCAGATATCTGGGGGGATGCACTTTATCCACTGACCTCTCTGTGATGCTGTGTGTGTCTGCGTGTGTTTGCATGTGTGTTGGTGTGAGAGAGGAGGGCATCTCATCTAGCTCCAGCACCAAATTGTTCCCTACCAAATGCAGGCTGGAACAGTACAATGTGTTTTTCACATTAGTTCACTTTATAGCTTATTATTCTTTTTTTTCCTGAATTTTTAAAGGCACCCAAACATTTCAAAGGGTGCTGCACTTTGACTGCAGCATAATACTAATATATTGTATATTCTAGAAATATTATCAGGTACACCACAATAGTTTTGCAGTGAATAGACTGGGGAATTCAGATAAACCACAAAAAAGGAGGCAATAATTCAGAAAAAGTCTGTGGAGTGAGATAAAGTGGTGTTGCAGTTTATGAAGTAGTAACTTAAAGACAAAGGCTTCTTGTTTCAAAATGAGCTCTGTGAAACTTCAGTCAAGAGCAGCAACCACGGCCTGATTGTGATTGAATTACTATCAAACTGTCTTCAGTTATTTTTTAATCCATTTTATTGTTAAGTCTATGAAATGCTAGAAAAAAAAGTGAAAAATGTATGATGATTTCATAGAACCCAATTTTATGTCTAAAATCCAAAGAGATGAAATTCCTGATCAGATAAAACGGGGAATAGCAGCAGACACACATTTAAATACCTGGAAACTGAACAATACAACTGTGCCACCCAAACTGAGTTGTGTGATTTGGGTAGGGTTAGGCCTTTTAGTTCAACCACATTTGTTGAGGGATCCTCTAAGTAAGGCAGTAGCCGAGGGGATGTCTTTGTATTTGAGCATGCACTTGACTAGTGAACCAATGGCAGTGTGGTTCTCTTCATGAAACTTTAATTTGTTTTTTTTTTTTTTTTGCTAAATGACAGCTCACTCATTTATCAGTTGTCAATAAAGTTTTCTGGTGATCAACTAAACATTTTAGCAGTACTTCATTTATTTTTATTTCATTTAAAAAGAGAGCAGTAATCTGACAAATAACAGTGTTGTCCTTCAGATCTGGGGTGTGTCAGGTGTTTTCTAACCGGTTTGCTTGTCGGCAGTTTTACTGCTAGCAAAATGAGAAATTTAGCTTTTTTGCTTTCTGTCCGAGTACTCTGTCTGTATTCCCAACTTGGCTTATTGAAATGCAGAACCGAGCGGACCATTAAAATGCCACGGCAGCGATACAGAGACAGATGAATTTGCAATCTGCCAGGCGGGCCAGCTGTTGCCCCCTCCCCACCACCCTCAACCCTCCAGGGAAGCCTCTAGAAACTTCCTCGCCAGCAACCAAGGACAAAGGCCTCAGGGGGAGCTGGTTTTTAATTACCGGGCCGCCGTCCTCTGAATATCACACAAGTAGATTATCTCGCTGTGTCCCACTGATATGAAGAGAAACGAGGTGTGTTTGGGGGAGCCAGGTGTGTCAGCAGAGAGCGGTGGTGTAATCTTTATGCTTGATGGTCTGACTGTGTTATGACTAGACTTTAAAGTTGCAATATACTCTTTGTTAATTTCCCTCACGAACTCAAAATGAGCACAAAACTCAAGAGGATCAAGGCATTTTTCAGTTTTAAATTCCTTATTAAAAAATCTCATTCCCAAGACCTGTGATGTCTCCTTAGAGAGAGCTACAAACTCTCATCTCACCTAAATATCCAAAGGGCTGACTTTAAAGTTCAATCTCAAGGTTTTGACAGGTGTGAGACAAAACAGAGGGCACGGTTCAAATGATGTTTAATATTTTATTAGTGTAAGACTAATTGTCCAGCAGTGTTTTTTTTAAGGAGGCCAGAAGGGGCCTTAGTGGAAATTAATGGAAGACCTTTGAATTGCCTAGACAGCACTTTATTTACAGTACATCTACAAGAAAAAGGCTTGCTGAGCACACATTTTGTTCCTTAACAAGACCCACCTTCATACCCACGCAGTTCCATAAAGA
>JAOXYL010000105.1:9217375-9235396 GCA_028564955.1 Terapon puta
ACAAGAAAAAGGCTTGCTGAGCACACATTTTGTTCCTTAACAAGACCCACCTTCATACCCACGCAGTTCCATAAAGAGAAACCGAACAGCTAAGAGACTTCCTGAAGCAGGACAGGGACCATGGTTCATGCTTCCTGAGTGGCTTTTTGCTTGTTGGTACTATTATGATTACACCACCTGATGCTCTAAATCAACATATAAAAAACAAGTGATTACAGACTCGTATACAGAGAAAGTCATGCGAGCAGGACACTGTCTGTCTACTTCCCAATGCTATTGAAAGAAGAACAAAAAAACCCCCTTGGTTTCTTGCTGTCACTTTTCCCTTCTTCTACTTCTTCTTCCTTTTTTTGGAGGATTAGCGTAACATTTTTGTGATCCAAATGCGACCTGTCGCTTTCAATACTGGCCTTCCTTTTGAAAGACCGGCCATCTACCCAGAAGATGAAGAAGTTAGCTAATCCACTGGCTGTCAATTATTCAGCTACCACTCTCATCTTGCTCTCCCCTGGTGTCATCCCTTTGTCTCTATGCTTGCTTAAGACAGTTCTTATTCATATTTGTAGTTTATGTTCTATACTTTCCCATCTGCCCTTTTTTTCCCTCCTGTGTATTATTGTGTTTATTTATTGCTATTGGAGTTTGTGCTACACCAATAAACTGATATTTTACTCCATAAATGACATGAACAACAGGGCTCCACGTTGATGCACATATCTGTTCCAACCAGTTTTGTGACTCTGACTTCATGTGGACTCTCGCGTGGAGGAGCTGCGGGGTGCAGCCCAGTAACAGACGTGCTCTAATACACCATCCCTCCGGTTCATCGCAGCTTCTGTTCTCTAACATGGCCCATAATGCACCACTCCCCACTCGTGCTGAAGTCAGGCTCAAATGGGCACAGCACTTGCTTTTGTTTCCTTATTCCCATCCGAGAGAATGGTGTCAAAGCGCATTGAATTTATCCAATTGATCTGCCACTCTGCCAGGGTGAGAAAGAGGAGAAAAGGAGCCTTCTGACTGAGAGTAGGATCAATAACTAGGCTTGATGGTGTATGGAGATGTGTAAGACATAAACAGTGCTGTAATGATTTCTCTCTTCAGCGTTAGGAGAGTTTTCACTGTAAAAACCTGCTGTGAAACCTGCTTTAGGAGGCTATGTTAACCAACCTAAGAGAATTTGATCACTCTTGGGTTTAATGCAGAGATTCAGTGACATAATGCTTATTTCCATTCAAAGGCTTTTTATCCCTGGCAATGGCAAGAGTCAGGGAAGAAACATTCAAAAATTAAATTTGAATGGGATGGAAGTCTAAAAATATGAATTGTTTGCACTAAACATTGTCTCTCAGTAGCTGTAATCCAAAAACCTGTGCTGGTTTAACACTAGTGACCCCCCTCATGTTTCCTCCTTCAGCTCTCATCTGTGCTTCCCATTTTGGAGAATAATTTAGATAAAGAAATTAATCTGGTGTCTGACTAAATGGATTTAGTGATATTTGTTTGTTGTTGTCCAGAGATATACTGGGCTAAATATAGTATTCACAGTAAGCAATGCTGGAATACCATTTTGGTGGTTCAGTCCTTTTCAGCTTCTCACTGTGCTTATTCCTGTGTTCACCTAACCTCACTGTTACATTCTTATTGAGAAACAATTTGTACTGTATTATTAGTGCTGTATAGATAATATATATTGGGGCTATTTAAGTCTTTCACATCAATATTTCAATTTTCATTATCATTATTCTTATTCTACATATCAGTAATTGTCTGTAAAATCAATTGAGGAATTGTTAATGGATAAAATATTCATTAAAAATGTTTTTAGCTAGTGCAGTAAATTAAATACCTCACATGGTACTTCATTACATTAATGAGTCATAAAGATCTGAAATTGTCATAAAGCAGTTCTGTGTTTTGATCTGTAACATTGCTTACAATGATCTAACACAAACACACACATACACACACACACAGGTGGAAAGGAATAGTTACCATGTTAGGAATAGTTCAGCCAAAATCTCACAATACTTGCTGTTATTTCACCCACTCCTACAGTGCAGTGAAATTTTACATGTTTTTCAAAATGTCTTCATGTGGTAGAATAAACAATGGCAGTCTCTTGTGTAATCAATCACACAAACAAAATTCAGATGGACTTTTTGTTTGTGCCAAAGCCATTGCTCTCCAGCTACAGACTGGCATATCTTATCCAGTGATTTCTGTTTTGCTACCAGTGGCAGTTGCTGGAGTTGTTTAACATTTAGGTTTTGTGACTTACTGTGCTCCCTCTGTAATTATTCTGTACACACAGTTTGACTTTGTACCCAGCAATCTGTCTACATGGTTGCCTCCAGCGGTTTAACGCTCGAAGCCTCCTCTCTGATTGGCTGGTCTGTCACTTCAGGACTTAGTGGGCTCTGAGTGTTCAGCTGTCTGAACCCGGCGTATTTCGCTCCAGCTTCATCGGTTTAGCAAAGCGTGGCTGGCTCTCTGTCGAGGGGCTCACCAGCCAGCACCCGTGGGCCCCTTCCACACCCAGGAGTTACATAACACTGTCAGAAGAGAAGCGTAACTTGAGAGCTCACTGCTCTCTCCAGAATGGTATAATAAGGAGAGAGATGGAACTGCCGCTAAGATTCTGCATTTACATTTTCACATTTTAAGCATTTAACTAGCACTTTAATCCAGAGAGACTGAGAATGTGAGAGCAGGTAGGTGGTTCATTATCTTGCTCAAGGACATTTTGACAGGATTCAGTGCTGTTGATGGACAGAGTGACTCATGCTTCTGAAACAAAATGTTGACATAATCACCTTGTGCTGTGCAGCACACATAAGTGTTGGTGTAATTTTTCAGACCTTATACCAATTTGTGCCTAACATGTCTCATATTTAAAACATGCAGTAAACTCCAAAAAGCCTTTACTGAATATGTAATGTTAACACAGATAAAGACAGAGACACAAATATCCATTCTTTTCAAGCATCAGTTCAACCTTTCCCTAGACATTTGAGCAACGTAACCCCCCACTGTTGTGATACTTAACTCATCTGCACAGCAGCTGGAAGCCACCATCACCTACCAGATCCATCTCACATGGATGGATATTGCAATTTGTTTTTTCAAATGATCCCTCTCCCGTACATACGATGAAGTATTTGTTTTCTAGAACAAGATCTCTCTACATGTGGGGTGCACACTTTTATATATTGTGCAATATTTTAATATGTTATTTATTTTTTCATCTTTTGATACCTGGTTTCCTGGTTAAATGCGCTATTAAATCAATTCATTATATTGAAGGGTGTTTTTCATTTTTTTAGTCCTTCCCATTTACATACTTTAAGGGAGAATTTTAAATGCACATTTCAGTATAACATAGAACAGTACAACACCACCAGTAAATAAGCCCTCAGTGCTAAAACTCTGAAATTGTATTACCACCTCCACAGTATCAAGTCAACCACACCTGAACATTGTAGGCATCATAAAAGAAGACTTCATGCAGAACAGTATTAACGCATAAGATTGCATTAGACTGTACACATCTAAATGTCCACTCTCTTTTTGAGTGTTTGGGGACAGACCTCCTGAGTCCTGATAGTGTACCACAGTATAATGTAATAGATCCAATGTAGCGGGACGATGTTCTTTCACTGGAAAAACTCGAACTGTCTATCTGATACTGTTCTCAGTTGCAGCAGGGCTGCATGACTAGACACCAAGGTCACTAGTCACCAATGTCTGCTGGCCCCAGATGGGTGACCAGTGGCCCTCAAGGTCCCTGGTTTCATCTTTCCTCCCTATAGTGACGAGCGGAAACTAACTGAGCCTAATATCCAGCAAGGAAAACAAAAAGTGGACAGAGGACTTAGCCTGTCTGCTGCAAGAGCATACTTGACACCGAACAGCTCCGGTGTCAACTCAGCTGGTCCAGCCTCTGAATGTTTTTATCATAAAATGACAGGTGTTTGCTTGTATTGGCCTCAAGCTTAATATAAATTAAAACACAGTTCCCAAGGCAGTGATTAACATTTAAAATACCCCCCCATCAAGCATCTGCTCTTTTACTGCATTCTTCTACTGGTGTTGTAGCAGAGGAAGTTTAATTTCATCCACTGGAGCTTGTTCTCTCGTATCCGTCTCAAATGTGTTCGATCCGAAAGATTTGATAGTCAATGTATGTATGTACATATATATATGTATATGTATATATAATATATATGTGTGTGTGTGTGGGTGTGTGTGTGTGTGTGTATGTATATATCTTTGCATTTCTGTAAAACAACACACTTTAAAAATCATGCATGTAGAGCAGAGAATGATGCATACAGTGAGATATAGAAATAAACCTTGTTTGACCACGTGAATGCAGAAGTGTTGCTCCTGTGTGGGGATAGTGTGTCTCCAGACAGTGCTTTTGATGAGGAAAACCTCTTGACTCTCTGAACCTGTGGCAGCTTTCACCTGTCAGACCGGTATGGTTAAATGAAATGCCGGTGAATGTAGAGGCATGTGGAGGTGTTGTGCAGGTTTGGACACATCAGCAGTTTTTATTTTTAGCTGAGTGTTAAGTAGGTTACCTGTCGGTGAGGTCTGAGTAATGGACTGTCTGCCCAACAAGCCCCCAGGCTACAATTAGAGGAAGCCTCTCATTCCCCTCTTTGTACATATCTCACTCTCCCTCTCTTTATCTTCCCTTTTCTCAGCTTCTGTCTCAATCTTTCTCTCTCTCTCTGTTATCTATCTTGATCTGTCCCTTTCTCCTCCCTCCTTGCTCTTTGCTTCTCCCACTCCTTCCCTCTGTATTTCCATCTCCTTTTTTCTGTCTTCTTTTTCTGCCTCCAGTCAGTCAGTTTAAATGGCACCAGGGGATAAATCTAATGGGTACACACAATACTAAAGAATACAAACACTGACACACACACACGCAGACATGCAGTAAGATTCAGACTGATGGACAGTATTTAAGTAATCCCCCTTCCTGTGCTAATGCTTTTTTAATCTCTCCATATTTATTATATCATCTGCAAAAGGTTGACAGTCTGTGCTGATGTGTAATATTCTTTCCTATTTGGTGTACAGGTGAAAGGGGGTAGGCGTATATGTATGGGCCAGTGCTTGTACATATATTTGTTTTTCTTGAGTTTTAGAAAACTGATTTTTTTTTGTGTCAGGAAAAGTTGATTGTATGTTTGAAATGTATATTGTTGCGTTTGACATTTGTGCTTACGCACATTCATCAGTGTACATTTGTGTATTTGCTGCATGCTGACTCTGCAATTAAGTGTCGAATGTGAATGAAATGTGTAGATTCTTTATCTCATGCAGATTTTGTTGTTTAAAAGCCTCTATAGCAGGTCCTTACTAAAGTGTACTGGTGAGGAAGAGCGTAGCAATGCTTCCTGTTAGCGGCTGTGTAAATCATCGTTTCCCAAAGACATCATCTATTTTTTTTCAGCATGTCAAAGAACAACATGAAAGCTAAGAGGATTACCTGCAGTCAAGAGTAGCTTTGTCCTCTCTTCTGATATGACGCCGGCTCTCCAACCATGGTCTTATCGCAACCACAGCTCCTCTGTCCTTCCCTTACCCCTGTTTGGAAATGGAACAAACACGCTGCTAACAGCCCTCTCGATCTACCCTCGCTGTCGGCACCATTGATTCACCTGTAGCTGCGGTGGAAAGATACTCTGGCAGTAGATCCCTTAGAAGATGGTGGCGATGACGCTGAGTTCTCAGACTCTTCCTATGCCAACATACAGCTGTTTCATCAGCTTCAGAGGATGATAACCTGGTGGCACCTTAAGGTTTTGAACTTTTGGCCCAAACATGAGGGGAAGTGTAAACATCTGGAACTGCCCTATTAAGCCTACAGAGCCTATCTGCAGAATATTCTAACCTGTAATAATAATATCTAACCTGCTGCTTGTTAAGTGTCTGACTTTCTGGTGTGAGGTTAGTCTTTGACAGCCTTCACTTGCAGGAATCAATGGGCCTGTCCTGATGAGCCATATGAATACATGCAAATGGAATGAGACCTTAAAAGTAGAGCTACAACAATGAGTAGATTAATCAGTTGTCAGCTACTGCATTAATCACCATCTATTTTAGTAATAAATGAATCATTATAAGCCATATTTCCTTCTTTTTCAGCTTCTCAAATGTGAATGTCACCTTGGTGCTTTGGGAAACAATGGTCAATATTTTTCACCATTTACTGGCATTACACCAATCAAACAACATATCGATTGATTAAGAAAATGATCGATAGATGAATCAAAAATGAAAATGACTGTTAGTTTCAGCTCTGTTTTAAAGCAGATTGTTTGTCCTCATTGCACTCGAGTTTTAGGGTACAGAACCAGGGTTTACTCTGTTTTGTGCTTACACTAACCGTGTACAGCAGGGATGTTGAACTGGGGCACTGTGACGGAGAACTGATGCTGCTGATGAGGCTGCAGTTCCTTCCGAACACCTCAGCCTCCCTGCAGAGATCAAAGAGTTGCCAGCTTCAGCATTCGCTCACATTCGCGTGCACAGGCTTCCACATCCATATCCATCCATATAAGGAGCATATAATTCTTGTTCCAGAAAGCAGTTTGCAACAAAAGGTGCACAAATCAGCTCAGGTCTACAGTGCATTTAAGGAGCAGTCCACTGTTAAACAGAGGCTAAACAAAGTTACATTGTCATTTTCTTTTTTTTTTATCTATGCTAAACATGACACAAGCTGGATGTTGCAGTGCTACTGTACAACCTCTTTCTATGTTGCACAGTAGTCCAGGGACTGCAAGGGTGATGATAACATAAACATAATTTTATCCTTTTTACAATACCTAAAAATTATATAATAATGATTTATTAGTTACTTAAAAAAAACTGCTACCATCACTTTTCACATTATCTCAATCATCATGAAATCTAGTACATTGCTCCACACCTTATAAACTCATCAAACACTCGACACGCTTATCCCCATTGTGTGCAGTATCTTTTTTCCTCTCAGTTTAACAAGACTCCTGAACACACTTTGTTGCAGTTAAAGTCTGCGTTGTTTTAATTTCATTGCATGAAGTATGGAAGGAATCGCTGTCAGAGATGATGCTGCAGTTGTAAGCCTGCGCTCCTAGACCATAGGGCTTAAACGACTTTGCATGTTTGCTCTCTGCATTGAAAATGAGAGGAGGTGAGGAAAATATTTAGGAGGACGCATGGAAGTGTAAGGAGAGGATGGAGGGAGTAGAAGCAGTAAAAGATTTGTACAATAAGAGATGATGCAGAAAGAAGAATATGGCAGTAGAAAAGGGGAGGAGATGAGTAAGAAGAGGAATAAAGGAGATGGGAGTAAAGGATTCAAGGGGAGAAGGGATATGCAGGAGGGAATTGAAGAGAAGAGGGGGAAAGGATTCAAGAAAAAAATGAGATTAAGCTGAGTAGAGGACGTCCTCTCCTCATTTTTTGTGGTGTTTTTCTGAGTAATGAGGCCGTTAATTAGTAGAGGCATGCATGGTTTATTAAATCAAAGTGTTTACAACTTTCACTGTCAACCAGATTCTTGCTGGTGGTCGCTGATGTTGCCATGGTAATTACAGTGTCTTAAATGTGCCTGTTGATTGATGGGCTAACTCGTAAAGAAATAAAACATTAATCATTAGTCTATAATAATTTCAAAAGAAATGTTTTCTAATTGATTAAACCTTTCCTTGTGTGGTCCTCCTGTACTCTCCTAGCCTCTTGTAAGTAACAAAGAAATCACATCATCTAAGTTTTTAATGATTGGCGCAAATTTTTTCTAAAAATAGTTTGAGAACATCCACTAAATGTAAGAAAGGTTCTGACTGTTTCTCTCTCTTTGCTTATCACCTTGTTTTTTCAATGTTCATAGGTCTGTAACTGACTGTTTTTGTCAGAAAATACGTTGCAATATACTGAAGGCTCATCGTCCCAGGGTATTATAATTTGGCAGTTTTTTCTTTGGAAACACACCCAAGTTATCCCCCCCTCCCCCTGGTTGTACATGTTTACAATATGGCATCTTTATACCACACATTAAGAGCGACTGTTTTTGTTTGTTTAACATTTTTATTTGTTTTTTTGTTGTCAGTCCTTTAAATATGATTTGACAAAGTTTAAAATGTAATTTATCAGTCTTTTTTGTCTGATTTAGGGACTTTGTTTTGCTGTCAGGTTAAGGAAACCATGAATGCATGAGGAACAAAAATCTCATGTACCATTACTTCATTCCTGAAGAGCTGCATGTGTTTTTTGTTTTTTTTGCCGCTGAAGGAACACAATGTAAAAACTGTTAGTTCCATTTCCAACACATAATACACAGAACGACACACCACCTCCACACTACAAATCTCATTAAAGCATTACACACAGTTGTGCCAGCTGCCTCTATCAACCCCTGAGGGGTGTGTATGTGTGTGGTGGATACATGTGAAGCATTCACTTGAACCATATGTATTTACACTCCTACAAAATAAGAGCTATTGTAGAATACTGGCAACGAGGTAAACAAGGAATTATATTTAGCTAATTGTTGACTGTAATGGCAAAGCACAGTACAGAAGTGATTATAAACATTGGGAACCATCGCATTTCTCTGACAGGTGCATGACATGGGGTTATAATATGGGTTACCATAAGGCACCACACAATCCCTGGTTGGCCTGGGTCTCTCTTATTTATGTCTATTATCTATTACCGATCTAAGAAATATGGTATCATACGGTACAATAACAAAATGCTGAAGAAATACAATGTTATAAATTGATTTAAAAAAAAAACAATGGCTAAAACTAGTAGTTATTTTCATTGTCACTTAATCCGCAGATTATCTTTTTCAATTAGACTCTTGGTCCAGCATCTGATACAGCATCTGACTGAGTTTAAAATAGATAGATGCTAAGAATACTATGTTATAATCTATAAAGCTAGATCCAGCAGAATTTTAAAAAATAACTCATCTAACATATTGTCAACATCATTGATGATTTTTTTGTCTAAATGTGTTAAGGGTTAATGACAGTTATTAGAAAGGTTGTCTATTTCATAAAGTACTAGTCTGCCTACAGGGGAGTAAAACATGACTTAATGTTTTTGGTACATTTTTGATGGAGAGAGAGAGAGAGGGAGAGAGAGAGAGAGAGAGAGAGAGAGAGAGAGAGAGAGAGAGAGAGAGAATTGAAAAGCAATAAAGGTCTCCCGCCAGAGTCGAACGCTGCAGTTACATGGTAATGCATCTTGCCCACTAGGCTGCCAGGACAGCCCAAAAAGATTTTTTTTTTCCTTCTCTCTATGGCGAGGAAACAAGGAGAGGAAAGAAGCAAGAAAGATACTTCTCCTGCCACACTTCTCCATTTTCTCTCTGACACACACAAACACACATCAAGACCAGTCAGGCTCAGGGTCGGTTTATCTGCAGCTTACAGTGAGTTGTTGGAGAATGCTGCGCTGCCAGTCTTCTCTCCGGTCGTGTTTGCACTGTGGGTGTGATGGCGTGCGTACGACTGCCTGTGTGCATGTGTGTGAGAAAGTAAAGTGGGGAGGGGATTGCACAGTGCCTGACTATGTACAGTATGTGCATTTGTGCGCGAGACACGCATAGGAAAACAAGCAGGCGTGTCTGGTGTATGTGTGTGTGTGTACTGCAGTGGCTGTGGATTAGACGATGCAGTCGAAGAGACTGAGGCCTGGGGAGTGCTGTTGCAGGAGGACTGGGACAAACACTAATGTAAACACAAACAAACTCAGTGACATGGCAGCGCGTTCCTGCTTTGTAGCATAGCTATAGTGTGTAGATGAACATAGTTAGAGAAAAGATATCTAAGGGAAACCATCAAAAGTTGTGCATGCTGAGTTGAAAAACTGATAAATGAGTGAATAAATCGGGATAAACGTTATCTAGACTTGCACTACCTTTTCCAGTGAAAAGGATATCAAGACTCAATGCATATATTTCTAAATTTGACTTTGATTTAATTAGTTTTTGGGTGTTTTAATCTATGTGTGTTGCAGGACTCGGCACAGGAAGGTGTCATCACCCGGGACATCCACCGCACCTTCCCCGCACATGACTACTTTAAGGACTCAGATGGAGATGGGCAAGATTCACTGTACAAGATCTGCAAGGTGAGTCTCATGTGTGACCTTGAGCTTGTGGAGGAGCTGGTTGTCAGGAGAAGTCAAATGGTTTGAGTTTCATAAAAGCAGCACATGATAATACAGAACTGTATGTTGCCTCGTAGTCTTTATGGTATCTTGAAACAGAAGGCAAATCTCGATACACACCCTTTCATGCTGTGTTCAAATGTTTTTGAAAACTTTCCTGCTGAGAGTTAAGTGCTGTGAGATGAGAAGCTAATTCTGAACCTTGTAAAATTTGTGCCTATTCCTATGAAACCAGCCATTGGTGTTTTTTTTTTTTTTTGTTTTTTTTTGCTTTTTTTATGTTTTTTTTTTTTGCTTTTTGTGGTCTGGCAAGACTCAGTAGAAATTTGCTTGGCATTTCAAGTTGGCTCAAGAGTGTAAGATTGACAGTGCCCGCCTTTACTGAGACATCAACACAAACCCTTCCTACACATGACATACCGGACATACCCACCACTCAGTGGACAGTCATTGATCTTTTCTTCCAATTTTCTAAGTGGAAAAACATGGTGGCTGTTTTGTAGGTGGCAGATATCTCTCATATTACAGACCAAAAGCAATCCCTGAATATCAGGTTTTCAGCAGGAAATAGACCATTCAATTTCAGAAAACTTCATGCTTTTATTAGCATTAGTCTTTGAAATTAATTGGTTTAGGTTTGGACATTTTGGAGGCAGTCATAAAGTCACTCTCAAGAATTCACTGATTCTGCCTGCCTATGCACTGTCAGATTGATCCCAAATAGTTGTGGACAAACACTAAAATTTAGCAAAGGAAAGCATGTAGTCACTTGTGAGATATGGCCCAGGTTTTACAGGGTTGCTAAAACTGTAAAATGCATCTCAAATGTTCAGATTCATTCATTCATTATTATAGTTTGTCACTATTGGTGGCAGCCAAATATATCTGAGAAAACAAGGAAAAATGTAAGTGTGCAATGTCAACATTATCATGCATAAAAAAATCTCAGATTTAAGGCTGTAAGTGAGGGATGGCAATATTTCCATTTGTTATGGAAATCCTGAAATCGAGTTTGAAGTACGATGCTCATCTTAGTTGCAGTATATACCAATCCCTCTGTATTGTCCTAAAGACACAACAAAACACTTACTTGTTTCATGTCTACCTGATGGTGATGCAGCCCCACAAGAAAAACACCATATAAACTCCCTTTTAACGATGCATGTTATCAAAAGCAACCATGGTTTATTAAAAACTTAAAGCCTCCATACATACAGTATTGAAAAGTCCTTCCAACTGATCTTTTGTGGGTCAGCCACAAGACTAGCCATAAAAAAGCATGCAGCACTGCCTCCTCTGCATTAAAATGAATGAGGAAAGTAAGTGCTGTAAGGAGAGGGTCCCAGTGGACTCACATCCTGAGGTAATTATCTGTGAAGACACACGGTACATTTTATTCAGACAAAAGCCAAGGTCAGCACTACTGTAATGTATTAAAGCCAGTCTTAATCTCTGTCAGTGTCGTCCTCTTAGCTTGACTGCAGCTGTGAACTCAACCACGACAGTTTCTCGTGCATAGTCATCTTTGTATTGCCCCACACTATATCAAGCAACTCTATCACAAACAAAAAGAAACAAAAATATCTGTGTGGTTGTTATTAATTATCACTGTAACCTTCTTAACAGTTATATACACCCGTCAAGCGAATTAAATAACGGCAGAGATTTGGCAGACTCTCATCAATACGGATTACAATACGTGACTCAAGTTTGGACAGCCACAGGTCAGAGAACTGCGTGTTAATCAGAAGACACATAAGTATTTAACTACAGAGACAAATGTTACACTGTGCATGTTATTAATTCCCCACTCATTATTTTATTCACTCAGTACTTTAGTAAATTTAGCGTTTGCACAAAATATAATGCATGCCATGGACACTGCTTTCCATTGTGGGAATATAACCCTAACCCAAAAGTTTATAGTAGGAAGAGGGAAATGGGAAAACTTAATCAAAGCATCTGTCTATAACATCTAGTTCACTTTAACAGTAACCGGATGCTAAATTCTTGCAGTATTTATGCAATGAACAGAAATATGTAAGCATATATCTCAATTAGGTGACAGGAGTATATAGAGAGGATTAATTAAATATATGGATATGACAGAAGCATTTTGTCTGTTCATTAAAATCACAGGTACTTTTGGAATGACGAAGTAGAACTTTTGGTCCTTTTGTATTTTCCTGGCGCTGCAGAAGTAGAGTATGGCCGGTCAGCGCTCTGGGAGAACCTGTCAGGAAGGGTTAGCATCCAGTCTGGACCCAACTAGGTCAGTGGCGAGCCAGCCTTCATTTGTATGCAAATCCATGTAGATTTACTGCTGATAAGGTTGGTCGGATCTTGAGGCAGGCGTGGGTTACAGGCACAGAGGATCCAGGACAAAGTTTATATTCATCTTCATTTCCTACTCGGTAATAAGCCTGGAGTCTTTTATTTTCTAACCTTTATTCTCCAGGGAAGGTCACCTGAGCTCTGTGCTCTTTTTCAGCGATAATCTGCTTCATTCTCTTAATGTCCCACTCAGTCACACTTTCAGATGACCTGTACAACCTCAGACATCTACTGGTGGTTACTCAGAGGGCCTGCTGGAGCAGTCTGAGGTTAACTGCCTCACCCAAGGGCACACTGACGGCGGGTTTTTAGGGAGAGGAGAGCATTATTCACCCGGCTGGTGTTGGGATTCAAAACCTGTGACTCTCAGATAAACGGATAAAGAGCGTTTCCTTTACATTTCCATGGAAACAGAACTTAAGTAAAGTAGGGGAAAAAGCAAACACGATAACGCCTCATCAACCAGCCTAATGTTGCGTATCCCTGCAATCATTGAGTGTTTCCATTCACGCATTATTCAGGTTGCTAGTTCATATCCTGGTGACCGCCATCCTAATCACATTTGTGTAACATATTGCTAGCAGGTTATGTTAAATGAAAATTACTGCCATGCTGAGTGTCATATCCTTTGATCTATAAAAACAAATAAAATTGTCTCTACTGAACAAGTGATATATCATAAAAATGTTTATTAACATGGAAACCGAATTGGAATGGCAGCCTTACCTTCCAAAACTTAATTATTCATAAAAGTCACTTATTCTGTGCTTTATGAAAATAAATTTCAGGAATGGAATTCAACAGTGGCTGAGGGGTTAGAGCCTCAACCATGGAAATAAAGGCATAGAAAACTTAAAAATACCTTTAAAGAAAAAGGAAGAATACGAAACTTTTAAATTGATATGTTTTGTGAGCTAAATCACAGTAGTAATACAGTGAGTAATACAGTTACAGATGAGAATACCCAGGTTTTCGAGTAATATTGCAGTAATAATGTGGCTGTTCATTTACCACTGGCAAAATGTCCTTCTCAATTCATTTCCACATGTTTTTAATACATTTGGAAAAACAGTTCTCAGGAGCGAAGTGTTCAGATATTCACTGCGGACTTCCACAGCACAGATGATCATTGACAGTCATGTTGGTTGCTGCAGGATCAACATATGACCTGATGGAATGAATTAAAACAATTCTTTAAATACTTCCACTTTTGCGATGATGAAACCCGATAGAACGTTCTAGGATTACAGGTGAAATGGTGTGCGTTCGCCAGCATCGAGGAACCCACACTTATGTTACGGCTCTTATATAATGGTTGACAGTCTAAGAAGTTTTCTCTTGAGTGTATACACAGATAGAACAGAAAAAAGACTGTACTTACATGAAAGTAGGCATATAGATCGCAATAATCCACCTCTCTGAGCCTATTATCTGCTCAGGCTAACAAATTTAGATTTCACCCACCAGGACCTCCCCCATCCATCTGTCAGCATGCACTTCTCCCAGCCGAGTTGGGGACATATGAATGCCACACTCCATCAAGCATGTCAGCTTGTAGATTACACTCAGACAGCTCCACAAGACTTCTCCATTACCTCCACATCAAGCCCCAAATTAGGTGAACAGATTAGCAGCGGAGCTCTGGATGTGCACACTCATTTTTCAAGCATAGAAATGGGCCGTTGAACCGTTACCAGCTTAATCATTTTAAGTGTATATGAACTAAACTAAATGCATAATATTTAAATATGTTAGAATTAAAAAGAGTGTGTTTCATTAAACAAAGGTGCTCAACTGCCCCAACGTGTATAAAGAGGAACAACAGAATATCTGTTCCAGGTTTACTGTTTACAGTTTACAGTTCTGGTGCTGCTGCCTCCCAAACATTTTGAGCTTCAGATGCTGATTTTACCCACCATTTTATATGTACATATCAGGTGAGATGGCTTATTGGAAAATGCAGCTGGTGCTTCCCTGTTTGGTGCCTCACTTACCTCTGATGTTTCTTGTGGAGACATACCTTTCTTTTACTGTTGATGATATGCCGTTCAGCGGTAACATATGTTTGTTCCAGTCTGTATGTTATGCAAGGACGCAGCACTCTGACACCTCTCCTTCGGTTTGCATGTGCATGTGTTTGTGTGTATGTAAATATGTGTGTATAACAACCAGAGTGTAAATCTAGTAATTTCCCCAAGAGGGATCAATAAAGTTGATAGATAAAGAAGAGTCGGAGCTGTGTGTTGTGATCTTCACCTGCTCCCCCATTAAATGACACTATAGGTTGAACATTTCAGACACTTTTGCTTCTCCCTGTATCCTTGTTTACGCTGTGAAAAGGCATGTCCATTTGCTGATTAGCATGATTGGTGGGTGTGTCAACTACCAACCGTTTTGAAGCAGCATCTCTCCCGAACGGTCATCTGAAGGTTACTCTCCTTTGTCGATGTTCCATACTTTTAATGACCGAACCAGCCATGTGTCTTCCGCTGGACAGGCCCCCTCCTCTCTTACTGCTGCGGTAGTGAGAAGCTTTGTGCTCTGCCGTGACTTGAGTTTCTTTGCTTGACGGTATGAAATCCATCAGCCTTTATCGGGCCAGTGGATTTGGACTTTCTACCCCGGGCTAAGCTGGTGAGTGATGCACATTTTGTGAAAGGGTCCATCCATGGTGATGAGCCCACAGAGAGTTATCACCTGCATCTGCAGCTCTCCTCAGCTTTATGAAGCTTTATAGTGATTTTTTGTTCACTTGTAAGCTATCTGGCCCACAACTTCACTGATTTAGTTTTCTCCGCTGCTCACAACTTGTTTCCGCTGCCCCCAAGTGGCCAAAGAAATCCGTTATTGCAAGTTTAAGGGTCTAATTAAAAGCCTGTATGCGATAGAGAATGGATATACTTTACTGCAGCAATAGTTTGCTAAGCAGAGATGAGAACATCTTAAAAGCTCCTCAAAGCCATAAACCTGGTTGATATAAAGACAAGCTGTACTGTGCCGTGAACACAGCAAAATTATGACTTATGAATATCAGTTAGACCAAGCAAAGTTATCTAGTTTTCTGAATGCCAAATAATTTCTCACTGAGTCAATAATAATATACTCCTGAGTCACTGCTGCACTTGTCCTTTAGAAAATCTGTTTCACAAAGTGGGCGTAGAATTTTGGTGTTATGTATAAGATACAGGGAATCAGCTCAACATTTAGTGAATAGCTGTCTCATAGAGAGTGAGAGAATAGAGAAAGGCTGACACTGAGAATGGTAGAGAGAGAGAGAGAGAGAGAGAGAGAGAGAGAGAGAGAATCTCCTGGGAAATTCCTCTGAAAAAGGAAGAAAACAGTGGTACTGGAGAAAAACTGTCTCTTAGGAAACGTCCTCTGTACATACTGGTGCTCTAGATCAACAAAGTTCTAAGATTTTAAGATCGCATGGTGTAAGGATGACTCATTCCTGACTCTGAAAAGGTAGCCGAAATTCCTGAGAATATTAAAAATATTACATAACACGTTTGCGCATATATTTATTACTGTTGACCACAGCCTATAATAGACATCCAGGAACTATATCGGCGTTATTGAATGGCTTATGTAGCAGTTAAGGACATACTGGTTAACTAAGGGCTGACACTCACCTATTCCTCAATACTGTGGTATATGTGTGTATATACATACATACACTCTGTTCTTTCTGCAAATAATTACAGTTAATTTAACAAGACATTCAAAAGAAACTCTTTCATCTCCTAAATTTAGGAGCTTATAAAGAAGTTATGGTTTTGCCTGGTCATCGTGCTTTTTGAATATGGCTTGAGTGTGTTGTTCAGTTTTTAAGTCGATGAACTGGAAGTGAGAATATGAAAACTGGAGGTTTTAACATTGATTATTATCAGTGACTGCTGATGTCTTGCTGATAAAATAACCAAGCAGAATTTTTCTGTCTCTTTTTCTTTCTCTCTCACAGGCTTACTCCGTCTATGATGAGGAAATTGGTTATTGCCAGGGTCAGTCGTTCCTTGCTGCTGTTCTCCTGCTGCATGTGAGTTAACTTCTCCATCCATCCATCCATCCATCCACCAAATATATGAATAGACAGATAGAGGATACACACGTATGCATATAAACCTGAGATGAACAAAATAACACAACACTTCACAGTATAATGTAAAGTGATAGTGCATAAGGCCTCAAAAATGTGGCACAATGTGAGCAGTTGGTGTTATTTTGTCTACCTCCTGAACATACACATTCTCAAAAATATCATTAATAACCCTAAAAATAAAAACATTATTTTCTCCTCATTCACACTTACATAAGATTTTTGCTTCTGGCACTTTTCTCTTGCCCTATGATTTCAAAATAAAAGCTCTCTGGAGCTGCTGGAATCTTCTGTTGTGCTTGAGGACAGCAGTCAAAGAAATGAAAAGAGGTTGACGCTTTAACCAAGACAATATGTCCACATCGTGCAAATGCGCCTACACCTCAGTGCATCTACAGAAATGAATGTGTTACCTTGTACTGGGTGTAATAAAGCAGAACCGAGACATTATAAGAGACTACATGGAGGATGGAAAGGAGAGGTCGACAGAGGGAATGTCTCTGGCTAAAAAGAAAGCTGCTGAATGCTGGAATGAGAACAGTTTATGGCAGAATGAAAAAGAACGAAAGAAGGTAAAGCTTAAAGCATGAGACGGAGCAGAAAATGAGGAGAAGAAACCGGTGGACAAGACGCTCATTCACTCTCACATTTATTTTCAAGGTCACTGGCAGACACACAAGTCTTAAAGAACCCCTGCTCTATATAGTCCTCCCCAAACAAGTACATTTATACTTTTCCTCAGGATTTCTTGCCTATATAGTGTGTGTCGTTGCCTGCTGTAAAACACATTTGAAATTTTGTTTGGGGAGGGTTAGCGTTGAAAGACAGATGGAGGAGAGACAGTGAAGGAGACACATGGAGGCGGGAGTCCTGAATGGTGGATAGGGAGCAGTGAAGTTTGGTTGAGGTCCAAATGACAAGGGCAGCAGAGGTTAAAGAAGAGGAAGACTGAGGGAGAGTCGAGTGGAAAAGAGATGTCAGGAGGAGGAGGAGTGAAGAGAGATGGCAAGAGTCATGGAGGAGGACGATGGACCAGTTAGGTGAAGATGCATCGTGAAGTACAGAAGTGAGGAGGAGGAGGAAAACAGGAGGAAGTTATGGAGGCTGTAAGGGCGAAGAGGAGGCGGGGGAGAGATAAAGGGGACAGCAGCAGTAAAAGAAAGAGAGGTTATACAGGAGGAGGAGGCAGACGGCGAATAGGGGAGGAAGAGGAAGAAGGGAGAGGTTATGGAGGAGATGTCAGGAATATTAATAGGGGTTCAGGTTTACCTGCAGGAGCCCATTCAGCTCCAAACACATACTGTCACTCTGATTAAATATCACCTCACAGTCTGTGTGTGTGTGTGTGTGTGTGTGTGTGTGTGTGTGTGTGTGTGAGTGTGAGAGAGAGAGAGAGAGAGAGAGAGAGA
>JAOXYL010000105.1:9247577-9257743 GCA_028564955.1 Terapon puta
TGTCTCGCTCCAGACGTCCAAAGAGGACCTCTTGCAGGCGGACTTTGAAGGGGCTCTCAAGTTCTTCAGAGTCCAGCTCCCTAAACGCTACAGAGCTGCGGAGAATGCCCGCAGGCTCATGGAGCAGGCATGTAACATCAAGGTAAGGACCCTCACAAACAAACACATGCATTTGCTGCCCCTAAGCCCTTTGTTCCTCACTGTCCTTTTTCAAGTTTAACGGTAAAATCAAGACTGTAAAAAACAACCCAAAACAAACGTAAACTTATCATTCCTGTAGTAACTATAGAAATCTAAGCAACACAATAAGGAATTTTTGTCTTGGCACCTTCCACTGAGGCACAGATACCTTTAATCAGAGGGGTCAGTCGTCCTGGAGCTTGCAAAGTACAGGTTTGACAGCTGTGGGGATTGAATTCCTGACCTGTGGGTTGCAGTATGGGGTACGTTCTTCCACAATGACACGCCTGATTTTTCTACAGTATGCTGGACTGTTGGTCTGTTATGATTGTTATCTCTTTGCTGTTTACATATTTGTCAAAGAGAGTAAGTGGGATTGTCACACCTGTTGGGTTGGATTTGCTGTTTCCTGGTCTGTGGTTTCTTTGTCTCTTCAGGTGTCGGATTTATCACAGCCACTGTCTGCGTACTTTCTTTGTTCTAATTAGTGGGTTTTTTTATGTTGCTGTTCATTGGTCTGGACTGCAATCTGACAGTATCTGATAAAATACGGCTTCCATTGACGATAGTCGTAGTGTTCTTCAAAATCTACCATGGTTGTGTGGTCACTAAAATTCCCTTACATGCATACACACCCACATCCTCCATTATCATCCCCCTTTTGACCTTATTAAGGCTGATGGCATTTAGGGAATTTGCTGAGGCCACCAGAGACCAGAAGTATTACACAGTGTATAGGATACTTTGTGTGTGTGTGTGTGTGTGTGAGTGTGTGTGTCAAAAGAGTCTGTTGTGATAGAGGAAGGAAAGACTTGACGAAGAAAGATTGAAGAGATAATCATCCTCTAAACCCTTCTCTCTTTCTCTTGCCTATTTCCTCTCTGCCCATGTCTCAGAGCATCTGCACACAGTTATATATCTGACATTAAAGCCATGTTCAGTAAGGAGAGTGTGTTTCAGTACTGTGAATGGGAGCATGTTGGCTGAACACATGGCTCTTGCTTATGATCCCAACATGTTTGTGATAGTTCTATGTCTACATACAGGATATCCTGCATTGTGACTCACTCTTTATCTCTGGTGGTTTGGTAGCATTTTGGCACTCTTGCACAACAATGCTTTGATACAGGCCTTAAACTGCACAAGAAAAACTCATACTTGTTATTGACATACTAACAAGCCTAAACAAACTTAAAACAAATAAACAAATACCATTCTAGGCACAAACTCATAAGCCTCAACCACCAGAGCAGTCAGTGCTCTTTTGCATAGTTATTGACAAAAGTCAACTGAATTATAATATGTGGACTGGGGAAGACATAGTGCATGAATCACATCATTTTCATACTACATCAAACTATTCAGTCAGTCCTGCTGCCCAGTGTGTGGAAGCATCTGCATTTGTTGTGTCTTCATTCGTTTATTTGTCACCTGTCTGTAGAGGGAAATGTAATTTCAGGGTGATTTAATTCAGTCTGATTGGGTCTCAAACCAATATCACTTCCTGCTCAGCTCATAGAAATATAAAAATCATCTATTTACCCTGCAGGACTGCTGTGTAGTGACCAGGCCGAGCGAAAAAATACAAATGATGAACACACTGTATTAATCACCCCTCATACAGTCAACGTGTAAAAAGTGTGTGTGTGTGTGTGTGTGTGTGTGTGTGTGTGAGAAGTCTTTAACTTCCCCTCCAAAACATCTTTTTCCTGTCATGTTTTCTAAAGAGTCACTCTTAGTTTTTAAATAGAATATTCCCTGCAGATAAGAGTATATGGAGCAAATCAGTCCGAGGGAGAGAGGTTAAAAAAAAGACTTGTGATGATAAGGACTAACAAGGACTTAAGAGTCTTCCTTCCCCTATACTCCTCACTTTTACTGTGTTGTAGCGCCTACCATCCAACTAACCCAACTAGTATATTGCATGGGAATTGCTACATTGCACAGCTTAACACCAAATCACATAAACAGTTAAGTCACATAATGTCACAAAGTCTTGCAACAGATCAAGCCATACTGCACTGCTCTTCACCATATCCCATTAAAATATACTATAAAAGTATACTGTTCAAAATCAGTCCAAAAATTAGCTAATTTGAGCTAGATGCCGCCTTCTACGTTCAATTACTTCAATCAAAATTGTTGTTGAACAGCATAGCCAATCATGCATTTGACTAATTATTTCACACCTACATCACCTAATGTCATGCTACTCCATGCACATTGATTGAACACCTGATTGGTACACACACTGCCAAATCAGTGACCTCTGTTATTAGACAGAATGACTTTAAAGCATAGCTATGGATGAAGCTAGTCATGACTGAATTGGGAACAGACGGAGAAAGCGGATGTTGATATCGTAGCTACGTCTATTAAACATCTTCTGCCCAACTGGGATCAAGAATGAAAGAAAATGGAGGATCCAAGGTTAGTGCTTGTGTTTTTCCACTTGTAACAAATAGAGCTGTAATAATTTGTAATTGACAACTTCTTGATTAAGCAGCCAGTAGATAGAGTACTTTCCTTTCCTAACATCAAAGAAAAAGGGAAATCCAGCCTGCCCAAGCCACTTTCCTCTCTTCTCAGCCCCCCTTTTACATATTTTTCACTGTCGACGTCCAAATCGGATCAGCTGAACTCTATAAGCTGCTTAAAACATCGAAAGAATTCCCTGGCACCTTAGCTTGATGAACATAACCGGCAGTAGTGTGGCTTAGCCTCTCCGGGGATTATGGGAAGAATTTGAATTTCTCTGCTTTAAACATCCACTGGACCACAGCTGGAGTGATGACTTTTCAGGAGCGAAATGTTGTGTATTCATTTGCTGCTCAGGGTTTGACTGATTAATCCGTTTTTTACCAAATCCTTCCAACCGAGGGCTAAACTTTAACAGACTGAGGAGAAAGTCAAGAGAAGGGTGTGGGTAGAGAAAGACTGGCAGAAAGAATAACGCGTTATGAAGAAAAGATAAAATAGTCCCAGTGAAAGACCGACATGGATGGATGATGGCTCAGGCTGCAAAGACGCCCTCGGAAAGACCCACTGTAAGATAGAGACCGGAATTTAATGTAAGATCACTATAAGAATCTAAAGACAGAGAAATGCATAGACACAAATAAAAAAGGCACTGTGGGAGATGTTGAGGGTAACACAGCACCACTGCCTGACATGGGTATTTAAGGACATCAGCTCATGTGTGGGGACAGTAACTGATTTTATGTCTGAATGTGCAACTCAGCCATCTCAGCAGAATTGGCAGACCTGGAAAGTTCAGGTAAAGATAGCTAAATTCGTCCAGTAAATATCAGATCAAAATACTCCACGTTATAGTGATTTCATAGTATTGAAGTTTAGGTTCAGTGAATACTAAATAGTAATTGCTTTTGGTATGCCTAGTCTCTTATTTTTCTAGCAATCGAAAGTATTTGTAGTCATCTATTATTTATATATTATTTTTAAATATATTTAAGTAATGTTGTTTTATTAATATGTCACATATATTATTTATGTATTTTCAGTTTAATAATTCAGTGTAAGCTCACTAGATATTTTTGTAATATGCTCACTCTTTTGCTGTTATTGAGTTTTCCCAAGAACATGGGTTATTTTCAGCATCCCTTCTTTGCTACCACAACCTTCCTTTTTAATACACCTGTGCTGTGTGCACCTGCTCATGAGCAGCGGAGACTTTTTCATGTAAAAGCTGGCGCTCACACGTTGCATGGACATTAGTAAAGCTGTCCCACATATTTGATCTCCTCCTGTTAATGGCTTGCTGATGTCTACCTGAAAATGCACACACATAAAGGAGATGATACATGACAAACTGTACATAATGCGTAATTGCTTCAAAGTTTGGGTGACTTTGTTCTGGAGTAGAAACTAGAGCTAAAAATACTATAAATAAATACAATTTACTGGTCACAGGAGCAAATATTTGACAATAAATCTACCTAGCATATCTTTTAATTAATAAAGAGAGAACTCTGTAACGTACTGTCAGGATAGAGACATAAAGGATTTGGGTAAAGAGGGAAACACAGAGGCAGAGAAAAACACATTGTAAAAGAGACAGTAGAGTGAATCCATAGACAACTGGGAGCTGCTGATGAATATCTCCTGTGGGGAGGAAAGAGGAGGAGTCTGTTGTCATCGCGAGACAGAGGTTGTCAGGTAGTTTTTAGCTGTGGGGCCCTTTGGGAAGCCTTAACGGTATCCAAGCGTCATCCAGGACAGCCTTGAAGTTGCTTTCACTTCACTTCTTGGGTATTACAGTTGGAGCAATGTGCAGCTATGAACGACAAGTCACTGCGGTTGATCTGACAACTTCCTTCCTATCTCCCTTAACCTCAAGCGTGCGCGCGCACACACACGGTGTGTAAATGTGTACACAAGCCTTTATCTTTATTTTTACCAGCAGCAGGAAACAGAAAATAACCTTCCAGACTGCAACCTAAAGAGAGTTTTAAGAGACTGAGAGACAGAGAGAGAGAGAGGGAGGAAAAGAGAGAGAAGCAGAAAAGAGAGAGAGGATGAGAGGGAAGTACTCACTCGGTGGAAAGGAAGAAAAAGCAAACTCATCCTCCTTTGTCACACACTTCTAGCGTTACAGAGAGGGAGAGGGAGAGAGAGAGAGAGAGAGAGAGAGAAACAAACAGGTGTGTTGTACTGCCCGTTCGGTCCCCCGCCCCTCCTCCTCCTCTCAGTGGGCGGGGCTCAGCTCCTGAGGGACTCTTGAAAGCAGCCAGTCGCCTCCTCCATTCTCAGAGAGAAACAAAACCTGTCAGCTGCACTCCTTTTCTTTTCCCTCTCCACCACGTTTCCTCCTTTCCACCTCCTTCCTCTTCTTCTTCATCCTCCCCTCCTCTTTGCTGTTTGGGGCAAGAGGAGTCAAGATGATGCAGGAGGTGTCCATCATGGTGGCGTACGACGCTCATGTAGTCGACCGACCGGGTGAGGAGGACACCCTGGCTCGCTTGGTCGCCCACTCCAGACCTCTCAGAGCTCCCAGACCGGTGGTACGTCTGTCCTCCCCTCACTCTGTTTGTTTATTTATCTATCTTACTGTCTTTGTTTTTTCTTTGCCATTCTCTCTTCTATTTCTTCTGTCATTCCTTTTCCTTTCTACGGGTGTACATGGTGTATTTTATTGCGATGGGAGACATTCTGACACTACCTCTTGCTGATCTGATGTTTTTGGTTGTTTTGTAACATATATCTCTCCATTTTCTCCATTGTGTCTTTATCTTTTCTCCTTTTTTTATTCTGGCACATCTTCTGAATTTATTTATGAACAAAGGTAGAAAATAGAGAGATTTAGCTAAAACTGCTTCTTTCCATGAGGTAGACATTGTAGACTCATGTATGAATGTGTGGGTGTGTGCTGTGTTCCCACTGAAAGTGTGTCTGATGTTTGAGGTTACAGAGCTTTGTCAGTCAGTCAGACACAGAGCTCGTTTGTGGCTGTCAGTTTGTTTCAATTACTGATATAAATTTAGACTCAATGGAGACCTTGTGGATGTGTGTGTTTCCCTCACATGGGTAATTGAATTGCATGGCCTAGTTTATACTGATTGGTGGAGTTGGTTTTGTCCTTATTTTAATATTCAAACTCTTGGACTGCCACCTTACATAAGAGCAGATCAACCTTCTCCATATGCACCGGTTTAATACCCGGTATGACACTGTGTGTGTGATTTCGGCTCAGAGGTTTGGGACCAATTCTACTTTCTGCTGTAGGGATTCAGGTCAGGACTCTGAAAGTGGGCCTGATACCACTTCCTGCAGCGCAACACATCGTTAATCGCATTACCTGACTTAGGGTGGCCCCTGTTTCCTGAATCCAGCCTCTTATATTTACACTGAAAGTTCTGAAAAGCGAGCAGGAGGATGCATGGATGCTGGTTTGAGCGCTGAAACCGCAAGTGTGAATGTGTTGGTGTCGATCAGCTACCATGTGCATCGCCGTCTAAAGTGGCCTTGAGCAAGATGCTGAGCCCTGCATGTGCTCGCCACTTGTAACTCCACTCAGTATCAGCTACATGGTGAAAAGAAAATGCCACTGTAAAGGGCAGCAGTCTCTCTGAAGGCACAGAGAGTCAGTGAATTAGATAGAAAGATGTATTTCCTGACATGTTTATGTATTCATTCCATCAAATGATTTTCAATCAAAGATGGGTGAAAGCCAAACTAAAAGATAGTAACAGATTTTGGGGAAAATCATAGATTCAATAGGGGCACTTTGATTCAGTTTTTATGCAAAATTCATGGAGTTGGGGATCCTGTGTGATTGTAGCTACAGTAAGTCTGTATGTTTGAATAAAGGCTGTGCTTCGACCAAGTAAGCACAGGGCAGTTTTCTATTGCATTTCATTACTCAGTCATGCTGTAGTGTTTGTGTGTTTTAGGGGTGTTAGAGAGCAGCAGGTTGCATAATCAGAGAGATTTTAGCTTGCCTGTCGATGATTTCTGTTTTAATGTGGAACACACAAGGCTCTCACTTATGGCTGCACATGTGAAATACAAAATTAGGAAATAGTGGGTGTTTTATAACAGGTCTTATATCCCTGTCTTGTGCAATTACATGCTTTCTGAGCAAGTGGCTCTTTGTTCTTAGTAAAGTTCTATATTTTGTATCAGCTTGGTGGTGTAAACCCGGGAGAACAACGTTCAACCCCCCAGCACACTTAAGTGTTCTTGAGGAAAACATTGAATCTCTACCAGCTGCCGTTCACCAGCTGAGTCTGAGCTCCAAAATCTGCTCTTCTCAGCCAATCAGGGTTTAATGTTGAACATCTTAGCTCCTTGGATTCATTCAGTTTATCTAATTCAGCATCACTGAAGATTTGAAGTGATGAACATTGCTATCATAGGTAGAGAAGAGTCACAGTAGCATGAAATAGCAAATAAGTTGCATTAAATTAAACTTTTTAAAATAAATAAATATATTCACGACTGTGAAATAGTGCAGTAATTTCCACTGAAAACAAGCAACTAACTTGACTTCATGTGTGTGAGTGGAAAGTTGAACATCAGGTTTATTTACTGGCAGTTAAGATTTTTTTTAACCTGCAGAAATTGGTGTCAAACCATCGACTCACCTACAGGAAGTTTAGAAAATATGACACAGCCAGCGGATAGATTTTGTAGGAGAAAGCTTAAACACAAAGTGAGTATGTGAGAGGAGGCGAAAAGCACAAACGAGAGGTACATTTTAGTGACTTATGAATGTGTTTGACTATCAAAAACCGAAACGGCAAATCTGGAGGCGTTTAAAATCTCAGGAAACACACACGTCATTCTTTCCCTCTCTGTCTCTGTCTCTGGGCATTAATCTATAGCCTGTCTCATGTGCACGGGTTTCATCCTACAAGCGGGCCAAGAGGAAATTTAGTCCTTCTAAAGAATGTTTTGTTGTGTTGTATGTCAGAGAAACTTACAAAAGAAACCACATCTGCTTAATCAAATAATCTTGAAAAAGCTGCTTTGGTCGTATTTCACCATGTGAAACATGAGCTATGTAAATTTCAGGTTAGACTGATGTTTCGAGCCACAGAAGTAATTCATTACTGGCCTTTCTGAATAGAGACAGAGTGTACCATGATGGGATAAACTGTTTAGAAAGGTCTTTTTACACAGATTCTGACATCGAATTAGTCCGTTTAAACAGATCAAGTAATGCAAAGTTATCGCTTACATACTGACATGAAAGATGAGATACACCGGAAATATAACCTTTCATGAACCAAAACAGAACACTTTTATCACAT
This sequence comes from Terapon puta, assembly GCA_028564955.1. Taxonomy (NCBI): domain Eukaryota; kingdom Metazoa; phylum Chordata; class Actinopteri; order Centrarchiformes; family Terapontidae; genus Terapon; species Terapon puta. The sequence goes on from JAOXYL010000105.1 coordinate 9,255,530, forward strand.
CTCCAACAAAATGTAGGAAAAACTTTAATTTCCAGCAGCCCAGTGGATCACTGCTCGATCTGGTAGCTGAAGGGAAACGCTGTGTTTGATTTGTCCACATTGTTTAGTTACAATAAAAAGATTATTAACCAGCCTGCAGACACAGAACTGTTCTTTCTTCCCAGCAGAGCCTGGGTTCTGTTATCTGTTTGGAAACTGTGTTTTAGGTAGATTACAGTGTGACGGTCCTTCACCTCAGTGGCCCTTGGGTCGTAAAGGTCAAGGGTTAACCCACAGGTCAGTGAATAAGCAGGTTTTTATTGACGAAGGAAAGATAGTGTTCTCCTTTTAAACTTGTTTATTGGGGCGTTTTATTTCCAGGATGTTCTTTATTTGTATCGTACATTTCTACTCCTGTGTCTTTAGTTCAAAATATTTTGAGGCTTTAAATTTCAAGCTCCTATTTGAGACTGTTAATATGTTAACCTTTATTACCAGATTGGTAAATTATGAGTGAATTAAAGGCTGTTTGTAAAAAAAACTGTGGCAGTTGAATAGTCATCATCAGTAATCAGCACAATTGTGATGGGGGTACTTCTAGTGGGCATGCTAGTTAGTAGTATTTGAGTGTAATTCAAAGTTACACAAGGGCAAAGAAATCAACTCGTCACGTCAGCAACATTTTAGATATGTAAGACAATATAAAGCTGAAAAATAACCTGTGGCATTGCCTATTAGATAACTGTACAGTGTGTTCCTCCAAAACAGCAATGATCCAAACTGAAAGCTTTTGCACTCGCTGTTAACAGTGACTGTAACATGAGAAGCAATGTGTATTCTGCCCAGTTTTCTTTCCCCTCATGTATATCTAACATATAAATCAAGAAATAAACAGCACAGACAGCCACACCCAGATAACCAACTCAATTTAAAACGCAGGATAGTAAAGGACACACACACACACGCACACACAAACATGCTGGTCTCAGAGGAGAGGTCATGTGACTGACTGACCTGGAATCCCCAACCTCAGATGGTGGGCACTATGGCAACGCTGTTTCCACACAGGGGAGATAACATTACCACCCACCTGTAGCACACAGGAACACACACACACACACACACACACACACAGATGCAGTTCTGTATCAGTCAGTCATCAGTGTTGTCTCATATTTCACTGCATTTCACTGGAGTTGCAAGACCCCAAAGACACTGACACCAAGGAAGTCACAGGTTGTGTTTTTGTGTCTGCATTGCCTGGTAGTTCCTGAGATTACAGTGATCTCAGATGGGCTTAAATGAAGCATTGTCTGTATCCAACCTACCATAACTGAAGGTCACAGGTTTAAGAGGCTGTCATGACGAGCTGTGGGGCACTAGATTAGACAGCTTGAAAGAAAATGAGCAAATTTTAAGTTTTGTTCACATAATTTATAGAAATGTTTGACATATAATGAAAGAAAGTTTTTTTTAAGAACTGAATGTATATAAAATGTAGTTCCAACATTAATAGCAAACTATCAAAATGGATTGCTATCTAAAATACTTCTCAAACAGTGTGCAGTACTGGTTGTGCCTTAAAGCACCATTATTAGTTTCTAAGTTGCTCTGTGCATATCATGAAGAGAAAATGAATTGTAACCAATTGAAGTAACTTTACAGGCAGAACAACATATTGTTTACTGATTGAAACTGCAAACTGGTAGCAACAGAGTGAGTCAAAGTCAAAGTGCTCATCTAAAATGATGAGTGTGAATGACCGAGTTAAGACAACTTTGCCTGTACGTCATGCCACTTTCCGTTGTCTTTCATCTCCGAGGGAAATGAATGACTGTTGGCCATGTAGCTCGCAGTGTGAACTGAAAGTTTCTGTCGTCTGAGAAGATTTCTTAGAAGAAAAGCTTCTGCTCATAGAAAAGTTCATGACTTAGTCAGATTTACTGTTATGTGGAAGCTGCATCACTCCTGCAGAGTTATCTAGCATGAATGTAGCATTTTTAGCGGACAACCTGCATAGATGTGCTGAACATGAACATTTATGGAACAGATTGCGCAACAGAAAATAGAAACTGTGCAGCACAAACCACATTACCACAATATTTCAGCAGCAACATTGAGGGCTAGTTCAGTTAGTTTTGACCTTGTGTTGCCAGCTTATCTGTTTGTTTTGTCTTCTCTGCAAGTTTTCTTCTCACTGAAGCCCTTTTACTGCTGAGATCAATCAGTCCACGC
>JAOXYL010000105.1:9298907-9317176 GCA_028564955.1 Terapon puta
TATGTATATTTCACATATTGACAGATAGTTAATTAAGGTTGAGCCCTTCAGGAATCCTGCTGCAGATCTCATCTATCAGGTTGTGCTGTGGTAAGAAATCACAAAATTGTCTCCAGATTTTCAGCACTACCACCCCAGACTCCATTTAGGAAAACTTGTATTTTAGCTTCATGGGATCTAATTGCTAAATGACTCTTGTTTTAATATGAAAAGCAAATAAAGTCATTGGAGTTTCATGACAGTAAAGGTGAGAGAAGCATGCCTGCCCAGTGATACTCCTCAATGCTAAATAAACATATGTTTTCAGGTCCTTTCAGGCCAGCCGTCTGTCACTCAGCTCGTCTTCATCGAGGCTGTTTTGGCTGGCAGCCTGTGAATGATCAGGCATAATAACAGCCCACAACAAGGCACAGCTATCTTTATGACCTCCTGCTGAGTCAGAAAAAATGTTTTTATCTCTGGAGCCCCACAGAGAAAGACTGAGTGATGTTGAGCTGCTGTTTGGATGGAGACACGAAGGACAGAGGGTTAGGATATCTAAAAGCACTCATGTGACGTGCCATGATTGATGTTCATGAATGATATTATGTCTAAGAAATAGGGCACATCGGTTAATGCTATAATTGGAGCTGCTTCCTTATCTGAGGGCAACACCCAAATCACAAATACAACCTGCTGCGGCCTTGAGGTTATGACTGGCTCTCATTAAAAGTGATTCTAACTGTTGGTGGTTTGACAACAAGCACTATCTGTAGGTTGTTATCTGTGGACAGAGGATATTTCCTAACAAAAACTCCCACAAACCAAAACACGGTGTGTAAAACAGGCCTCGTGATCTAACTGCTCTGTCACCAGAAAACAGGTATATTCATAAATATTTGTAATGTACACTTAAATAACTTCTGTAGACTAGGCCGGTGACCAGACTTTTAAAAGTGAGTCCCACATGTCATTTTATGAATAAGAAATGTTTGCCACCACTTTTAAAAAAGTTAGCAGTGGTCTTCTGATTATATGTGATCTCTTCCAGTGATCTGTATTAAAAAGCAATGAAAAGTTTGAGTGTTCAGTTTATTTATCTTATGCGAAATGCAAAACATACAATGCAAACGCAAGCATAAAAAACAGCTGGCACCTTTAGGAAAACATGTGATTTGGACAATATGAATTGTATTTCATTGATCAAATATGGGATCAGTGGTGACCCTTTTCTTTAAAGCAATATACACCATAGAATCTTGCATACTACAGTTTTTAAAGTATTTATTGTAGAATAGTGATGATTTATTGTCAGTTAACACCTTTACACAGCAGCTCCTCCTCATCTGAGGCTGTGTGTTTAGGAAGTTCAGACAGACCGCTCTGACTCAGCAGCTCCAGCTGATATCTGTGCAGCGGAGAGCTGCAGGTGGGAGAGGAGGAGGAGAAGGAAGAGGGGAGGAGAAGGAGGAGGAGGGGTGTCTGTGGAGGGGTGAGCCATCTAAACAGGGAGCTATGCTGACTATGTGGCCGTGTGACACAGCAGTCTAACAGGCATCACTCCCACCATCACCCTTATACATGCACACCGGGTGACACACATGCGCTGAACTCCTCCCTCTCTCTTTCTCTCTGCTGGTCAGCAGCCTCAATAACCTGAAGTGTAGCGACAGTTGAAATTAAAGCTCTGCAGTGATCTGGATGAAACAGGTTGGAGCTCAAGAGAGAGCGAGGAAAAAAACAGCTTATGAAACACTGTTGGCTGTCAGTCTAAAACAGAATAGTGATTAAAGGGAGCAATAAGTAATATAGATGGATGTATAGATTGATGATGAGATTAACATATAACATATGTTTTATAATCTGCATAAGACCAGAAAAAAATCTGTATGTTTTGAGGTTTTTGTCTGCTTTTGCACCGTTTCAAAAGTTTAGTTTCAAACATTGACAGCAATGGTCAATCCAGTCAGTGTGATGTTTAAAAAAGCCAGAAGTCAGTGAAAAAATATTGAAAACAGTGAAACAGTTTTTTCATTGTTCAAAAACCGCAATGTCCAAATTTAGTGAAACATTCCTTCAGGGGCAATTATTCTTTTTTTTCTTTGGGTATGCATGAGTCAGGCTTACAAAATGACTGATGATATAGAAAAACTATATATCATCAATAGTAAATTAGCATGTTTTCCTGCCAACTGAAGTAAGGAGGTGACCACAGATATACTCACAAGTATTTTCTTCTTTGTAAACACTACTACTGTGATAGTTTCTTCGACCATACTTCTGTGGAAGTGATGATGTGACGTTTAGGTTCAGACAGCTACAAGATAGGCAGGACATGATGTTCTGTGCTGATCATGTTCATGCTGCCATCTATAGACTGTAGCCAGGGAAGATCATCACTACACCATAACATGAAGTGGAAAGTAGGTCGTCAAGTTTGTTCTTTTGAATGGATCATAGTATATCTTTATTTACAAATGACTGCAGAAGCCATGAGAAGTCACGCTGGTTTATGAGTGTAAGGTTAGAGGTTAGTGTCAGGAAGCTGGAAAGAACTTAATCTTTTGTCACATGTGACCTCTGAGTAAGGTTATATTAGGTAAGTTTATATATATATAAAACAGGAGTGAGGAAATCCAAACATTATCTTCAAATTATATTTCTTTATCTTATCTCTTGATCTACATCTCCCACTAATGAGCTCCAAACATTGATGGCACTTCCTGTAAGCTGCATACCGTGAACAATTAGCTGATTTAGAGCACAGAGTAGTTTTCCCCAATGTAACCCTTACTTGTTGTTTACTGTAACGCTTTTGTTGTTTCCTGTTTTTTTTGTTTTGTTTTTGTTTAGGTAATTGCCATAAACTCAGCACTGTTTCAGTTTCATGGGTTCTTTTACGGTCACCAAAAGTGTTTCCAGTTTCTAAGAATGAAAAACAGAAAGGCCCCTGAGGGCCACTGCGGGTATTAGCGTGACTATTTATTTGCCTCATTTTACAGCAGCCTGCTTTGTGCTCTTTGTATGTTTCATAATCAGTGTTGATTTTTTTTCATTAGATATTAGGGATGGAAAAGATTGTGTTGTGAACTAAAATGTATTATATTTACATTATAGAATACACACAATATTTATTGCATATACAATATTTCTTTTCTTTGTTCCAATTGTGTCTGCTCTACTTTCAGTGTGTTTTGATGGCTTCTGCTCTATGTGTACAGATTATTTACATGGCTCTGCCTGTCAGTCAGGATGATCCATTTTTACAACACGTGTGACAGTAATTGAATCTGCCTTAGTGAGCGGGTTAGTGCTGGCTGAGTGCAATGCAGTCAAAAAAATCTCATGTATGATTCTTCACAGTTCAGCTTCAAGTAATCATTGCTCCATTGTTTTGTTTAGTTTTACTGTATATTGCATTGAGTACAAAACATCTGTTAAATGCATTTTGACGCACCCACCTCCTAGAATGAGTGATAAGTACAATATAGTTACAGGAAGATGTTGTCTGTAGAGTTTGTATATCTAAAAGAAAAAACATCTTTAAATCACTTTTAGATCAACTTCAAATGTTATTTAAATCAAGTTGTTGTCAGTAATGTCAGAGAATGTGCTGACTCTGCAATTAGTTAAAGCTATTTACTCTCAGCGAACTGCTGAGATCTCTTTATTACAGGGGATGACATGTTTGTTTCCTTCTATTGTAAAATTCACATCTGTTGTAACTTGCAGAATGTTTTACTCAAATTGAACCTTCATTGTCAGAGTAACAGTTCGCCCCAATATGCTTACAGTGGATAATTAAAAATTGAGTCAGAAAGTCAAACTGAGACAGTTCGTAGTGATCATGTGTTTTGACAGGAAGTGCCTGATGGTGTCACTTGATTGTCTCTATGTTGTTGTGGTCTCTGTCACAGACAGACCGCTGCCTGTGACTCACCTTGAAACACCTATTGTGTCATAGGTGATATTTGGTGCAACAATGAAAAAAAATATTCCCTGCAAATTACAGACAGCAAACCCAATGATGCTGTTTGACTGGTAAACATGGTCCTGTAGTTCAACAGGTGGAGCAACACTGCCAGTATCAGAGCTCTGATTTTCTACTGGTGAAACCAATGATAACAGCTATGTGTGGAAATTGACAGAAGCGTCCACTACTTACAGACAACATGTTCTCATAATTAAATCCAAACAGATAGTTGGTCCAGATAAACAGATTTTTGCAAAGATCTTACATACATCAAGTGACAAAAATACACTTATAGAAAGAGATACATGACGTGAATCAGAGGAAGGTTTTGTACTTTAATAAGTGATGGTTAATCAGATGCTGTGTTTGCTCAGTGAACATGCTCAGTGAATCTGCCTGCTGCCCCACACAGACTGTAAACAAGCCTTAATTAGCAAGCCAAGCTATTGAATGTCTCCCTGTCACCAGAGCTGCTTGTTTGTGCATGGAACTTTGGTGTGAGATCCAACAAATATCTTTCATAAATGACCTTTGGAATTTTCTTTCAGAGACATATTACGTGATGTGATAACTGGGCAAGAATAGATTTGTGAGTCTAGTCTGCTCTAACTTCTTTACAGAGCAAAGTATGGCACAAAATGTCAAATGAATCATGCCTTTTGATATTTTTTCTGTTTTATGTCTCTGTACTGCACTCACTGATTAACAAATGAAGAAACTGGTGGAAAAGCTTTCAGCAGATCAACAGGTCTGTAATCTTATAGTGCACTTCACTGCAATACATGAACATGCTGTACTAAAAAAAAAAGGACAGACAAAAGTACATTACTGGGTCAAGAATCTTCCGTCAGTCTTTCATCTCAGCTGGCTGTGCTGTTGCTTTGCGTCAGATCTCGCTGCTGACAGTCTCTAATCCGCCTGGCCGGCAGCCTGGAGGAGGAAACATTGTTCAGCCTTTCAGTGTTTACATCTCCAGCCTACTCCGGGTGAACAAACCTTGCAGCTCAGAGAAAAAGCGACAGTCGGTAGTTTTGCTGAGAAATATCCAAGCCGGCCCATCTCTGTTTAGAATATCAACAGCTGCAGTAAAAATCAGACCGTTCAACATGTTAACCCTCAGCTTTGATTCCTCTCTGATCAGCCTCCAGACAAAGTTGTTTTTCTTAAACTACACTTATTCTGCACTGGCTCTAACAGCTAAGACTGTTTGTGATACACAGTCATGAGAAGGTCATAGGTCAGTGTAAATGTTCCCTCCACATGACTGTATTAGAAACAGTGTTTACAAAAGTAACAACCTGCAACCGTATTTGCACATTGAACCCATCTCGAAATGATGATTCATTTTTTAGGGGAGAGTAAAGTAGAGAAATAGTGAAAAGAATAAGGGGGTAGGAAGAAGTGAGAGAGAAAAAGAAAATCATAACACTGGAGAGGAAGAAAAAACAGGAGAGGTAATGAGATGAGTAGAGGAAACTAGAGGAAAGGAGGAGGACGAGAAGCGAGAGAGGAGACGGAACGGGAGCAGGAACCGGTCTGAACCAGTGTAGGCTGACTCTCTGAGCTATATACCCCTCCTCACTTCCCTCCCTCCCCCCCTCCTCCCCCACCTCCTCATCTTTCCTCTGACTCAGACAGGCTGAACTTTTTCTTTTAACGCACCGTCATGCGCCTGTTCTCACCAGGAACAATTTGGATACACATTCCCCAGAAGTGTAAGAGGATCCAGAGCAGACTCATGAAAGGGACAGCAGTGGTCATGTCGGGATGATCCAGGAATTAAAAGTGGCGGGCAGGTGTTCCCTTGCATATTACATAAGAAATCAAGATGTGCCCTGGGTGAGACAAACTGGGCGTATTGACTATCAGGCAGGCATGCCTGACATTAGTGAACATCCACATATACCTCAGTAGGACAGTCTGTTTCCATTCTACAGTGTGTATAATCATCAGCTGACTATTTGTGGCTATACATTGTAGATCTGTACATGCACATTATGAAGATGAAATGATGTGGTGTCACTTTATAAAAGTGTCCTTTCTTTAAGTTTCAGTGCATAAAATAAGTGACATTTTTATACATCAACATTTACTTTGATGGTGCTCAGTCTGGGAGTGATGGATGATGGTATCAGTGAGGAGGAGAGAGTATAGATAATTGGTAAAGGGGATGCAAGTTTAGCCATGATTGGTTTGGGAGTGGTCTCTGGAAGAATAAAAGAACACCAGACATGAACAGACTGGTTGTAAAAAACACCATAAAAAATATAAGGTGTGTGTGAGGAGTGCTGGGGCCTCGTGATTGTAGTGCCATTTGGTCTGTTTTTTATTCGGTGATGGATGTTATAAAACCTTGATAAGAACGGGGCACTGAGGTCAGAGGCAGCGGTGTCTCACTCTGATGTAAGTTGGCAGTCGGTCACAGAGCTCACAAGAACCAACACTATTCCTGGACTCAGCTGGCTGCCAAGTCTTAAACTTACTGTCATGGACCAGCTAATGTTGGCTGCTGTCTTCACTGGAGATCACACACCTTCTATTAATATATGTAGTGCATTTCTAATCTTTACTCATCAGAGCAAATATGGAATCACTTCACACCACAGCCAATTCCCAGCAATATGCCCTGGTTTCTTTTTAGAGGTCGGGTATTAGACAGATTATGCAAACAAGTCTGACTATTTTCTAGACAATAATTGCCTTATATGAGACAGTGTTTCCCATTCCATATATGATGGAGGCATTTCCTCCATGAAAAGACTGCTATGAAATATAGAACTTTTTTAAATGGCTGTACCATTAACTTTTATTTTAAATTTTATTTTTTTACTGTATTAGCAGTAGAGTAGGCGTGAGATAAAAGAAGTACTTACAAGTACTATACTTCCGTAATAATGCAAATGTAAGAATGTTCCATTAAAAGTAAAAGTCCTGCATTCAAAATTTTTCTGAAAGGTACAATAGGAAGGATATTCCTAAAAATCAGTGTTTTGAGTAAATTCATCTGATGACCAACTAGAAGTGTGTGGCAGAGTCTGTATCTGGAGAGACCCTGCCCCCTCCCTTTATTTTCTTATTCTGCTGTGTTTGGGAGACCTCTGTATTTCAATCTTTGGACGCAGGTGTGTAGGCCGTAGATTTGGTCTCTTACAAAGGGTCTCAAGATAACGTTTTGTGTGTATCAGTGTATCATTTTTCCTTTTCTTTATTTTTTTAAGTGGGCTGTTGTTTAATTTTACATCTTTGAGCCATGAGTGGGATAAGGGGATCCAGAGTGGGTCCCTGTGCGAGTGGGTCCACACACTCATTGGATGTCTGAAGCAGGGGAGGAGGTCAGACTCCTGACCTCTGACCTCACCCTATAACTCTGCCAGGGGCCTCATTGCATGCAGAGCAGTTATCAATCCACTGCAGGGTGAGATAATAACTGCTCTGGGCCGACTCAAGGATTTAATAACGCGTGACCAAAGGCAGCTGTATACTGCTGGAGGAGCCCAGAGCTGCTGTACCAAACGCATGAGATCATCTTTGTTACTTTCTCCAACAACACCACAGAACTTTCTTTTACTTTGCTTCCGGTTTACTCAGTCCAGCATGTACGATTCAGTAACAAAGCATGTAGGTGCTGTTTGTAGCCTGTGAAACATCAACATAAATGTCCTGTCAAAGCCTTGGAGCACATTACTGGTCAACTCTACCAGCAAGAACAACTGCTACACTTTGAAGGCAATTTTATCATTGACCTTCTACTTCTACCACTATCTGTGATCACTTAAAACTCTATAAAACATACAGGAAATACAGTGCCATGGATGTGTAAGTAGAACAAACATTTATTCCAATTTAAGTTGCTCACCAGGCAACTCTTTCATGATTTGTCAGGGTTTCTCCATTTTTGGGCTCACAGTGCACTGAAGTTGTGTGAAGTGCATGGATATCGGTGCAAAATGTTGCCATGAGAGATCTCAATAAATAGTCGTTAAAAAGTGATTAAAAAGAAAAAAAAAAGCCCTCAAAGCCCAAATTCTGAATGAGCGTCTCCAAATCCAAATCCTCACCACCTTGCTGATTGGAAAAACATGCATTAAAATCCAAATAAAGCATAGTTTGGCAAAAGCTCCCCATCTGCCACAGCTGAAAATCAGTTCCACCTGGATGGAGAGGAGGCGGCACTACTTAGTTTTTCCATTGCATAACCCTCCAGCTGCATTTTATTGATTCCTCTAGAGGTTTTTAAATCTTTACAGAGGTGGTATTTTTTGCTCCTTTTGCCAGAGGAAATGCTTGGAAAACCACATTTTTTTGTAAATTTTCATCTGCTGGATTTTAACAGAAACCTTCTAGTAATAGTTGGTTTTCTTGAGAGGGACCACATGAGGAAGGCCTATTGATTCTGTACAAACTGTGTTTATTGACTTTTTAAGCAGTTATCCATGTGTTAAGAGGTCCTTACAAAAAATGTGATTTAGCCACTTTTATAATATCTCACAAACAGGCGGAGTCAGTTACTTTTAAAGTTGAACCTCTGATCTCTAATCCCAAAGATTACAGATGTTCTGTTTGGATTTAAATGCAGCCTTAAAGTTCAACACCTCCTGCTTTTGTCGGCAAGAACCACAGCAAACCACTTTGTTGCGTTTTTGTTTTTGGCTTGTCTAAGCTGCACCACGTGAACCAGAGCTTGTAAACTAAACCCTTAAGAACTCATCAGCGGCCTGTTTGTTGGACCAAAAAGTGGTCGTCCTGCCAAAACGAAGACAGAAATGTAGGAGGAAGAGGGAGTGAAAACAATTGCTGTAACTTCAACTCAGTACAATGGACAGTCCAAGGTTTTCCTCTCTAATGACTGGACCCGTGAAGAAGACTTTTCATTGGTCAGTGACATTTTTAAGTCTCCATGCTGTTAAGTGGCAGTGGAGTTCAGATATCGTTCTTCTCACTAGGACAGACAATCAGTCCCCAAGAACAGTGTGAACCAAATCACTTCCCTGCTCTCATATAGCTCAGTTATGTCTCTTCCCTCTAAAAGTGACCAAACACTCTTCTGCTGGTGGTGTTGGAGTTAAACAGCTGCACAAGCGACCCGTTTCTCAGTCAGTTCAGCTCTTTGCTATAAGTGCAGAGATTATCTGTTATGTGTCTCATTCATCTGAAGTCATAATCATTTAAGTTTCAGTTCTGCTTCTTCTGTGTTGTGTAAATTTAGTTAAAATGTGAACGAAAAGGGGAAATCCATAAAAAATTACCACATGGTGACAATAATCATGCAGGTCACATGTGTGTTTTTGCACGTGAGAACTGCTTGTATGCCTCTGTTGCATATGTGTATGCAAATGTGTCTATATACACGTGTGTGTAGTGTGATGCATACACCAGAAACCATATGACACGCTTGAGTATCTTAGCCTTGATTTTTCGCATAGGGAGGGGTGATGGCCCGCTGCATGAATATCTCCCCCGGCATGTCAGCGGGCACCCCTGCTAAGGCCCTCCATGCTGCAAAGGGCAGTCGAGGCGCTAAATGACCCCCCTTCTGTAACCCGCCTCCCCACCCCAAATCCATCCGCCTCTCCGCTAACCTCGCAACCTCGCTGTGGGGCTGGGCCAGCGAGAAGCAGCACAAACCGGCGTGAGCCAGTGCTGGGAGCTACATCACCCCCCGCCTCCTCCTTCCTCTGACTTCTTCCTCCCATATGTGCATACACACACACTCACACACATCAAGATTAGTGTACTTATGAGGGCCCGCTATTGTCTGTGTTCACTCTGTGATATCTGACCCGCGATGTCATTCTTTCAAGTTGTTGATCAGAAGTCTGATTATTTAATTGTAGTTACTTTGATTGTTGGTTCTTTTTGACAAAAACAAGCAGCATTTAAAGAAAGAGCCAACCTCAAGGCTTTATGTCTAGCTTACAGTAAACATCATAATTCAAATATTACTCCTAAATCTAACTCCTTTTTGTGATAAATAGTTTAAAGTTCGATTGAAATACAGGCCTAATTCTGATCTCTTAAAACATTTCTAATATTCTCTTTAGAATTCCCTTTTCTAGAAGCAAAGACTGTCCAAAACAATCTCAGATCACATAAACGCTCTGACTCTGGTTGCCTAAAACTCAGACTGGTACTCACAAAGAGTGAAAAACAACCATCTCAACCCCACATATGTAGTACAAACACACACACTTCCTCTTCTGTCCCCCAGACACACTAAGCTCTAGCTATCTTGAGCTGCACTGTATAGTGGTAGAAATAGGATTTAAAACTGTTTGTGACCAGGACTTTGAAACAGGATGAGCAAATCCAGTACCTCGTTGTTTCTCTGTGTTCAGACAAAAATGATGATCTCGTCCCAGTAAACAGTTAAACATTGTCACACAAATACAGAGTTATGTTTTCTCTCCTGTTAATGAACCATCTTTAGGGGGGTCCATTGTTGCCGGTGGTGGTGACGCAGTAAGATGTTTTTATCTGCAGTTGCCAGAATGTGTTGCTCTGAGAGCAAACACAAAGTTTAGCCAGAGTCGTCCAAGTTTACAAGGCCCTTTCCTGTTGTTGGGGAGCTGTGAGGTATTCTGGGGAGCCAACTTCCCATTAAGTTCCCACTCGTTCAAGGACACTTTTAGCTTGACTCCCTCTCTGGAGTTTAAGAGGGAAAAATTCCTCAAATTAGCACAGATGCTGTCACACTGTAAAATGCAACAGTCCCTCGACATTTCATGCGTTTGTATAAGCCTAACCCACCTCTTTAGGCAAAGCAAATGAACATGTTTTAAAATGTGTGCACATTAAATAGTTCACTTTTTACTGTTTTGTTACTATAGCAAGCAGGAGGGGAAGGTCAAGCATATCCTCAGCACAAGTCATGGTCACATAATGAAAATGAACAAGGGATCACTCTGCAGTGTTGAAGTAATATTGCATGGTTCTTGTGCAAAAGATTCAACTTTTTTTTCATCATTGATGGACTGACCTTCGAGGTACCCAAGAGTTTGAAATGGAGAGAGCTGTTTTATTAGCTTTGTCACATGACCCACAAGCTGTCATCAGGCTTCCTGCATGTTTTTTTTTTGTTGTGCCACTTTCTGGTATGACTGAGGCACTTGGATGCTCGCAGGTTAGCAGACATGATGCTTTGATTGGGGTGGGGGGGTGGGGGGGGGGGAGGAAGTGTGAGCACAGGAAGCACAGGAAACACTTTTCTCCTCTCACCATGCGTGCATCACAGTGGGTTTGTGTGTTTCGGAGTGTGCGTCTGCTGGCAGTGTGGGGGCCTGTGTGGTTGATTTCATCTACACCTGCATAAAATAAGCAGCAGGTTGGTTTTTGCACCACTACAGCTTTTGATATGAACTTTACATAGTTCAAAGGTCACATAGGAAAATCAGTTGGATTAAAACTGAGACCGTTCTTATTTCTGCAGGTGCAACTTAATTTTCTTCAGGCAGTTGCACTTTATACATAGCATTTTAGTATAGATGTCCTATAAAGCAAATATTGGCTGCAGAGTTTGTCCTGCTGACCAGTCACCCACTTGGCTCTGACCTTTCACACAGTGACTGGATGTCCCAGAGTTTCCCCTCTGCAAGGCCATGGACAAACCATGTGCCCCCTCACCTGGATTCCACCTCTCCCAAACACAGTTTACAGGAAATGCAGTCCCACTGGAGTGAGACAGAGACTGCAAATCCTCTGTGACCTGGTTTGATCTGTTTATAACACTCAACCACTTGAACCGTGATTATTCCTGCACAGTAGCTCAGATGTTAGTGGTTTATGTGTGCCCATTTACAACAGAGAGAGACATGCATGTTAGGGATATTTGTAATTCTCCTGCCCCTACTATAAGATACTTTGTTTAAATACAGAAGATTATTTACACCATGTGTATTACCATAATAAAAAGACTATCTTAACACAAAAGCAGAAGAAAAGTATTAAATATATATAAATATATATTAAAACAATATATTAAAGCATTGAAATGCTCCAAAGGCTCCAAATTCTGTAGGCAAAGGAGGAGAGGCGTGGACACGACTGCTGCTGCAGCATCCCAGATATGAGAGATATTTATTGTTTCAAGTTTTTGCTGAGCTAAAAAATTCTCTGTACTGTGACTAAAAAAGGAGTAGCTAGCAGATTAGAAACCATATAGAGTTGTGAGATGAAAAATATTTAAAGGTTTTTTTGGCCCTCTCCAGATGTGGATCACATTAGTGTCTTAAATAGCTTCTCTGATAAATATATACATTGAAAAAGGTGTTCAGAGAACAAAATGCACCATGGTCAAATGTACCACAAAGTGTCGCTGCCATAAGTTTGTATGTAGGACAGTTGTTGCTCTAACTTTTTTTGTTTTGTTTTCCGTGTTCTGTCTCATCAGGCCATTTAAACTCTCTAAAGTCTGCGGTCTACCGTTTAAAGGGCCATGTGATGTCACCACAGATAAGACATTGTGGCATGTCAGGGGAAATTCTAGCTTTGCTCTGATTGGCTGAGCTGCAACTTGTTTTCTTATTAAATACGCTTGACGACAGCACAGCCAATGAGCGCAGAGCAGTGGGAGGGGCCCAATGTTCTCAGCTGTCTGCATCCTCTGACACACACACACACACACACACAGTTTTTAGTTTCACTTCTCCTTTGTTGTTCAGGCTGATGCTGAAAGCAAATTTGTTCAGTGCTTTTACAGCTCACGTCTGAACATGTCGGTGTCTGAACATGTTTGATTTTTTGTTTTCACAATTGTAACAGTGAATTTCCACAGATAATGATGAGGAGCATGATGTAACTAATATTTGTTATAATAAGACAATAAAATATATAATAATAATATAAAATGAAATATAGAACACAAAACAGTAAAAAGAGAACAATTTTATTGATAATTCTCAAATTATGTGTTACAACAGTACGATCAAAAGACAAAGAATAATAACGTGCAAAATACAAACAGTTAATAACGTTAGCTGTGGTGAAGAGTAAAAGTGAGAGCATCAGATGAAAGTCTGACAGAAACACGTACCGTATGCAAAATTGCTGCTTTTTAAATGACGCAAATTGTGCATCACATTCATGTCTCTGTGAGGCATTATATTTGGACAGGATGCAGAAATCTGTTACAAATCAAACTACACAGATAACATGCAGAGTGTGCACACTGAAACTGTTTGTTAGCGCTTAAGTACTTTATTTTTAGTACTTTATTTTTTACATTTCAGTCACTTGGTACTCTTTTTAAATTATTTCTAATGAGGTCCAAAGTGTAATCAGTTTAGATGTCTTTATCACAAATATTGCAGGCAGACTGCAGAAAACAGGTCAAGGGTCAGAGCTGTTTTTTAGCTGCTGACTGCTGCAGGCAAGTGTCATTAGAAAGCAACTTTGGCATGTTGTTTCAGGCTTTTAAGAAGAATTTCTGCTCGGAACTTTTACTAAGCACACATACACACACGCACACACACACACACACACACACGTATACTCTAGAAACACACCTTGAGAACCTGGAGATAGTGTTGCCAGTTTAATTCTGTTTATCAGTTCAGCTACCTGTTTGTAAATGAGAGCATATTTTTTGCTTAACTTCGTTTGAATCGTTCCCCTTCCACTCACATTACAACAATCCAGCTTTACCCTTACCAAACACGGCTCCGATACACTCATTAATGAATACATACACAAGTCTAAACAAACAAAAACAGGCAGAAAGGCTGCATATCCTCTCTCTATCTCACCCACCCACACACACACACACACACACACACACTGGCACACAGTGAAGCACGCACATCCTCCATATGTTATCACACTTAAATGTCTGGAACCTCAACACAGCTGGTGCTACACAGAGGAAGTCTCTGTGTGTGCATGTGTGTGTAGTCTTATATACAGTATGCCTGGTATTCAGCTGAGCAGTTGTCTCTGTTTGCTGCATTTATAATCGAGTTCAACTGTGCACATGTTGATGTGTTACTTGTTAATTTTGTGCTCGTTTATGGACAAGTGACAATATTCATTTGAGTCTGAGTATCTGTAAGTGTGTGTGTTTGCCTGTACTTTAAGCTGGTGTATTATGAGCCCATTTCTATTTCTTTTTTTGAGGACATACTGCATTTGAGGCCTAAACAAAGTGACTTGCAGCAGGTCCAGGAGAACTCATTTGTAAAGCATCACGGCATCTTTGTGTGTGACTTCCTCATAAACATGAACAAACTGTACAAATTGTCTGTCGCACCTGGCTTACCCACAGCTCAGATCACAAAGCCTCCTATGTGCACTGACAACTTTATTAACATGGTTTTGTTTATCCAGAACAGATACACCACTATGACGCCAGGACATACAGGGTTTCTGACTGGCCGATTAAAACACAGTATAGCTTTGTTGTTGCTTAGCTAGTGGCTCTATGGATGTGATAACAGACACCAACCTTTACTTTTCTATTTAGAGTGACCTCACTGTGGATTATTGCTGAAAGTGAGTCAGTGACTGAGATTGCAAAGTCTGTTTTAATATTTTAAAAACTCTTCCTTTGCTGTTCATTTAATGTGCAACAGCTCACCTGGATGGCTTTTTTACAGGATGTTCTTACAGTTAATCCACCTGTCAGAGCTCCACAGTCGGGTACTTTGTTTTCTCACCGCAGGTCACCAAGTTTGTCTGTTTGTCCTCATTCTTCCTAGAGTCGGTCTGTTTTTCTATTCGGTCGTGGGTTTTGCTGATTTTAGATCAGATACGATCCACAATAGGCCTTCTGTCAGAGGCATTCCTGCGCTTCAATGGTTTCAGGTACAGAGACTCCTCATCATGCTCCAGTGCCACAGATGGCATCACCTACCAGGCCTTGCTTTATCACAACATACGAACACAAGCTCACTCATGATAAGAAAGAAGATGTGTATAAAACAAATGTACTTCTGGTCATTTAATCTGCACCACAACTTCTCATACCTTTAGTCTTTTTTTACCCTCTGTCTCTGTTTATTTTTTCTCATTTTTCACTATTTTCTTCATCCATGTCTTCTTCTGCACCCTACCATCAGTGTGGTATTATTCTGTCTAATGTTATCGTATTGCGTGACGAGAGGCTTCTTACATAATCCCTTGCGGTTGTTTTGCAAAGGTCTGTGCTTTGATAAGTGTTGCTGTAAGTTTGACTAACAAGAAAAGAAGCATGGTGCAGTCACAATGTAATGCCCTGCAGGTCGACTGCAGCTTAAGAATGATTTGTGTTAAGAAAGGAAACTTACCGTCAGAGACACAAAACAAGAATGAAGACAAACATTTAAATTTTTTACATGGATGTGGGTTTGCAAAACAACCAAAAATCTCAAATTAACTCATTCAAAACTTTCATACAATTGAAACGTTTGTTAAGTCAAAACCTCTCTGACACTGTTTCATTAGAAAGTATGAGCTATACATTAGCACAGTTGACCCAGTCTCCTCAAATGGAGGTTAGAAGGATATATAACTCATCTGTAACAGCAAATGTTACAGATGATCTGATTTTGCATGATATGTAATACCAACTGGATTAAGTTTTAATTGATTATTTTTGACAGCAAGACATACATTTAGCAACACATGAATGTAATATTTTTGTTTAGTGGGTTACAGCTACTATCTAGCTAGTCAGGTATTTCTATTCTTTAGTCTATTCCCTGTATTTGACACGACTCTGGCAGTGGTAAAAACAAGTCTAGCAGTCTAAGCAAGCTATTTGACCTTTGGTTCTGTCCCACTTTATTTTAATGCACAGTTCATTGCAGTTCATAGTAATGTGGTACAAAGAGGTTCAAAGTATTTGCTGATTTTATGCAGCATGGTACATTCTGATGAATCAACAACACAAATTAGATCAAACTTATGAACTTCATTGTGATCTCAGTTAATGATTTTGAGTTTTGTGTGACAAAATCAAGTAAATTCATCCTCATGACAATTGTCAGAGTATTTACGTCAACTTCTGCTGGTCGTTTTCCCAGTGTTGTGTGTTTATGTGACCTGGGCCGAGGATTAAATCGACTAAGTGACCTTATGACTCTCCAGCTGGGCTTTTGGCTGCCAGAGCAGATTGGAGGAGGAGACTTGGAGGTTTCCCATGGGGCCCTGGTGTATTGGTGTCAGGGGGGAACATCAGGGGTTGAATCTGTTTTCCCAGTTTTGTTTCCCCAAAAGAGTCCCTGCTGAGGACACAGAGCTACTGTGACAGCTGTACGAGAAACTTTACCAGTGTGTCTGTAGTTCCTGTACAGTTTTATAATAGATATTCATTGTTAAACTATTGCTATGAGTAAGGTAACACATTTATGATGCAACCTAACAGTAATATCGCTTGTCTGGCCAAAATGAAAGTGGAACTCTACCTTACAGCTGGAAATGTTGGGAAAACCCTCCCTGGCCTGCCTGTACATGAAACACTGGAGTCATATGGTTAGGTATTAGTCACAGGCCCTTAGCACAGAAAAGTTCATTGGATTGTTTGACAAAACTGTTAAGAGAAAAAGGAAGAAAAAGCCCTGATGAATGTAAGCTCTTTGTCATGTCAGCGGTAATAGTTCCCTACAACATTACAGGAAAAGCTGCCCATTCATGTAAAAGCAAACACTATGGAAAGTTTTCATACCTTGTAAAAAGAACTTATATTGAAAAGCATTTTAGATTCATTTCTATGAGTCCGATTCTGTGGTACAAGAAAAATGTTGAGGTGAAAATCATACGTTGTTAGGCAAAATACAAGTGGACAGAAAACATTCCCAAGAGGTCCTCGATGTGGGATCAGGCTAAATAAAAAAATTCAAATGTATTTATTTAAAGCCCCAAATCACAAACATTGTTTGCCTCAGAGGGGTTTACAGTCTGTACAGTTGTGATACCCTCTGTCCTTAGACCATCGAACCGGGTCAGGAAAAACTCCTTCGAATTGGCAACACGACATCAGCCCGACCTTCAACATACATGGGAACGTGTGGTCGGAGATGACAACAAACGCACCATCATTCCTGAAATGGTGCTTTAATACATAAACAGCACTTTGAGGTTCAACGGTAAGGTTTGTCCCTGGCATTTCCAATGTACTGTGTACAACAGATATATAAATAATCAGGTTGCAAAGAGAAATGTTCCTGATGTGCTTTAAAAAAATACCATGTGTCAAAAAAGAGACTTGTGTTGTGTTTAGGGGTGAAATGACTTATGTAAATGATACATTTCCTTGTTTCAGCTGCTCTAATGTTTTTTTTCTGTTTTATAATGTTATAAACGTAATACTAATAAATAATGAAAAGGGCTGTCAAATAAGAACAAAAAAATTGAGAAAAGTCTATATTATCGTTTTAATCGTCTATCTTTGTAAGGCAAGAAGTGGCACAGCAAGTTCCCCGTCATGAGAAGAGCGTGGAAAACAAACTGTGGGTACAAATGAAATCAGCACAAAGGAATGTGTTCTTTAGAGTTTGACCGACAGCTGACAGACTGTCCAACCGGTTTTGAAAGACGAAAACAACCAAACATGACGAAGCCTCCAACATCCAGCCATGTCACCCTCCCTTAGCTTCTCTCCTCCCCCATGACCCAGCGATCCACCTCATGTTTTTCTGAAAGATGACTCCCTGCCTGTTCGCCAACACCTGGTTTTCAAAAGCAGGCACTTGGCCAAGAGAAGGAGAAAAACAAACCCGACAGGTTTCAGCTTTCCCTTAGATGAAAAACAAAAAAAAAGAAGAAGAAGAGGGGGGCGTGATTTTGAGATTGAGAGGGAGAGGTGGAGGAATAGATGAGGAGACACAGAGAGGTGAGGATGAGGGGGTGTTGTTCATCCCTGCACTCTCACCAGCTGAGAGGAGAGCCTGTTTTGTTGCCCTTCGACACGGGACCAGCAGGACTTCCTCTGAAGTAGCAGTTTGCTGTGAGCCTGCGGGTGGGGTGGTGGTGGAGGGTTGGAAAGGGGAAGAAAGTGGTGGTGCAGGCCCAGAAGAGTTGCGGTTATAACTGAGGAGGGAGCTTGTCCTCCGTTTAACCCCCTCTATCGTTAGCAAACAGGCTGCAATTCCACAAAGTCACATCCACTCTCCAAAAGTCTGAGGGCGTGTTAGTCAGGGAAGTCAGCACCTCAGCACGTGTCGAAAGAGAGAACGCTGAGGGGGCGAGTCACTGTCTTATGAATAGGACAGAAATAACAAATATTTGATAATATTATTAAATATATAGTATAGTATAATATAGAATATTATAGCATAGTATAGTATAGTATAGTATAGAAGAGTATAGTGTAGTATAGTATAGCATATTATAGTATAGTATAGTATAG
>JAOXYL010000105.1:9326263-9342002 GCA_028564955.1 Terapon puta
TTTTATTGCAAATTCCATTTTAAATCACTGAGACACTAAAATGTGCACCATGCAAACTGTGTAACTTCTTCACATAGACTAAAGTTCAAATTCAGTGTTTTTGCACATTATAAGCTGATGTTTTGGAGAAGCATGTTTTTTACAGAACAGCAGTGTTTTCTTCAGTGACACTTTATGTTGGTACAGTATTTATAATGCATCACATAGATTCTCATAATGTGGTCTAATGCACTAGTAAAGTATCAGGATCGTCCAGTGTAGGTGAATATCTTCACTCTCAGTGTTATCTCTTTATGATTTATCTAATTTGATTATGTTCAGTTAAGTTTATTGAAAATGACATTTTATTAATGAAATAAACATTCAAATGAAATGTTACAGATAGAGCAGCAGTGTTGCAGCAATTAATTGCTGAAGAAGCTAAACAAGGAAAATAATATGTCAGTATTTGCTTATTGGCAGGTGTAAGATTTTAGGCTCTTAGGTCATCACCATTTGTTTTACATGTGACAAAATCAAGCTGTGGCTTGTGGTGATGGCACCTCATTATACTGAAGATTGATTTATTTGTTAAAATAGGCATTTTGGGGACTGTGTGGGGCCTCCATTGTACTGTGGAAGAGTCACGAACAAAGAGCTCCACAGAGCCCAGAGACAAAGAGAGACAGATCATAAGCGACACGAAGCAACAAGCAGATTTTGTGGAACCCTGAATTACAACCGTGGGAGGAGTGGATATAAACAAAGCCGCTCTTTTTGCTTGTTGTTTGGAGATGTTGTTTGTTCCAACATGGTATTTTTCCCCTTGCAGAATATTCTGGGGAGCAGCTTGGCGTGCAGCTCTCTGCTGTCTGCTCTGTGACCCCTCTGAAGTTACAATGATTTCCATGAGGTCTTGAAAGGGGAGGGGAGCTGCAAGCTGATCCCCCCCCCTCTCTCTCTTTCGAGTCATCAAGACGCTTATCTGAACCAGCTGTGACGTCCTGATGTCACAGTGCGTACGTCCATGCATGTGGGCGTCACATGGCTGAAACAGGCCTGTAACTGGTCAGATTGTCAGCTTCATGTTGACATTAAATGATAAATTCATGACATAATGAATACCTCACTCATCACACACACATCAGAGGGAGCCTCTGAGGAGTTTTTAAGCAGGAGAGTAAAAGTGGTTTCCTTACCTTTATCTGAAAATATAAAGAATCTAAAATTCAAATGCCCCCACATAAAAAAATGTAGATTTTAGCATCTTTATAAATGCTGAACATAGATTAGCTTTTCTAAGTCACCCTTTCATTCATTCTCTTTGTTACTTCATAAAAACACTTTGATTGGCATGTCTCCAATGCTATCTGGTTCCATGTGTCTGCAAAGAAGGAAGTAACTAATTGATTTATTCTTGTGCTCTAACTACATAAAATACAAAGACCAGATGTGCATTTGCATCACACCCACACATCAGCACAGAATTCCCATGTCTGAAACATACTGTAGCTGACGTATCTAAACTTAACAAACACAAGTTAAAAAGTTAAAACTCAAGAGCACAATAATCATTTGATCAAATGAAGCCCTCCTCTTGAGCAATTCAACATATCGACAAACACAAGACCCCTCTCAATCCATTCGCTATTTATTATTTATTAGTTGCCTCCCTGGCTTTAAATTAGCTGTCCTGTTAACAACAAAATGTTGCTGTGATCCATGCAAGGAAGAATTTTAAGGCATGCCAGGTCTACTCTTTGGCCCTAAAGACAAAACATGCTGTATTTGGCCATGGGTGAATCTGCACACTTGAGCATGCAATAAACTCCCTGCATTCCCTTCCGACACAGCACATAACAAAGCCTTACGATGTCTTCCAAAGCACCCCGTCCTCCCATTCAGATGCCTCAGCGCTGAGGGAAAAGCAACTTGTTTTGGTTTGTCTGCCACCGCTCCCTCCGGTCTTGCTGTGATGTGTTTGGAATAGAGGCCAGTTCTCATTTACTGATCTTAAACGCACAAGGGAAAACAAATCCGAATAACCTTGAAGTGTCTCCTGCGCTCAGACGTGTCTTGATTGTGCACATTTTGAATTCAGTTTTATCTACAAATAAAACAGGTAATAATGATGCCAGTTGTGCTCCTATAAGACAAAGTGATGCTACTTGAACACATTACAAGTAGGAGGGATCACAAGAAGAGCTGAGAGGGGAAGTCTGGTATAAAAAGTCCTTGGTCGGCCAGCCTCAGTGTCATAAAACAATATATTATATGGTGTATTGTAAAGTCTAAAACATAGGAAAATTTATAAAAACATGGAGAAAGTACAGAAAACAGAAAAACAGAAAAGGAGATGGGAAACAGTCATCTGGTTCCACAAAGTCCATGTTCACATTTGTATAAAGCACCACTGTACTGAGAATCTACTATAGAATTAAAAAAAAAACAGGCATGATATTCAATATTTTTTGGTATTAGCACCCTGTATTTTACTGTCCATATGGTCTGAACTGTGACAAAAAGTTCAATGAGGCATATCATGTAAATGTTTCACCTGTGATTTTGCCTTTATGAAAACAACTTTAAAGATCTACAATCAGTCACTGGAACCTCACTTAAGGGTGAGAAGTACTGAGAATAAAATTAAGGCCAAAGTGAGGAAAACTTCTTAATAAAAAACTGCTTTTGTATCAGTATTTGAACTATTGTAAAATCCACCATTTACTTTCAAAATATGCTCCCTGAGCACCCATTCATGTTGCTACATATTAAGTAGGGACCTTACAAACGGGAACATAGTTTGACATCTTTGGTATTAACCACACAAGACAACTCATCACGTAATATTCAGAAACTTCTTCATTAATGTGAACAATGGAGTACCGGTAACTGCTTTTGTGTCTCTTAGTCACCAGATTGCGTCCATAGTGCAAGAACAGCAAATCTACGTTGATAAAAAAAAAAATAATAATCTTTAATGAATCATTGTCTCCAAGAAATTATTTTTGCGGTCTGTGACTGAACATTTGAACATCTCTAACCTGTCTGAGCTGTTAGTCTTGTATTGCGTGCCATGAGGTGTCTGAAACTCAATATGCTGTCATTAAGTCTTAAACTCCCTCCTCTTCATGTGCTCTACAATTAAAGTAGACACGCTCTGGACGTTGGCCGCTCATTGTGGCCAGGTGAGTTAACACATATGTGTTTGTATGTGTGTGGCGTGATCCACCAGAGCCTTCAGAAGTCATTCAACAATGCCTCGACAACTACACTGGCAGCTCATAATGACTCACACACACTCTGCACAAGTATAAAGAAAATACAAGTCAAGTTCAAGCCCAAAATTGTCCACTGTTTTTGAGTACTTTACAGTCTGCACAACATACTGTACCTTCTGCCTTCATGAGATCCTCAGTTTAGAAGAAACTCCACAAACCTTGGGAAAAGGCCCACATGAGGAATCCCTTCATCTAGACATCAATAGGTGAAACAGCTACTGCCTGGTGAGTAGATATTCAGGTCAGGTATTCCATCACTGTGGGAAATGCGCTTGTTTGTTACCTCACCCAGATTCAGATGATAAGAATTTTTCCATTTCTGTCCCTCCATTACAGAATAACTTGAAATGTAAGTTTAAACTAGGTCAGCTCAAAGACTGGACAAAAACACAAAACATTTCTGGTCTGTCAAAAGTGAAAAACTTTCAACCCCTCAGAAGTTGTCCTCTACAAGTGGTGTATTTAACATATTTAGAAATTAAAAAGATTAGACATTATTAGCTGACAGTGGAAACTACGTATATAGTTCAGAGTATGTGACTCCTCAGTCCACCCCAACACCTTTGTGTACTCTTGTCTACGGCTGATTTTAAGTTCTTGTGGAGACCAGTGAAGGTCCTTCCTGGTTTCAGTGTGACTTTGCCCTCTTGTACAAGGCAAGGTTCATAGAGAAATGGTTTTCTTTGTTTGGTGTGGAAGCACTTGGCCCAAGTATGAGTATAATGCATTTTCACACCTTTGAAACGCCCATGTTACGTGATGAACCAAAACACCTTCTCCAAACTGGAGATGGTTTAGTGCCTGCTCAAGGACAGGTTACCAGGATATACACCATTAACAGATTTCCAGATTGTACATGTTAAAATGCTTCATAAAGGAAACACTTAATTTAACTTAGCTTAATTTAGCTCTCAGTAAAGACTTTAGAGCAAATGGTCACTGGAGGTCAAAGGCAGTTTTTGTCAACTTGAGGTTGGTCTGTAGGATTTTTAGGGATGTATGAAATTCTTAAATCATATCAGTGATTGAAGTTAATGTTACTCAGATTTCATTATTGTTAAAGGAACCAAAGATTTACAGTAATCAACAAAATGAACAAAATTGTCCTTCACTTTATATTGTGAATGTTCTGACATTATAAACTATGAATGCTTTCTAAAAATGCTTTCTAGTATTCATCCTTCATTGTTGGTTTTTGGTTGTACTCTCTATTTTACATAGGAAATACATATGTGTATATCTTTTTATTCTCTTGAGTTGCTCTGTAAATTGTAGCTCAGAAGACTATTTTTTTATTTATCAGGTCAAGAAAACAGATGTGCGAAAAGATCTGTTGTGCATGTCTATCTTGAATCTGGGGCAAAAAAGACCCAGAGGCAAGACTAGAAGTATGCAGGTTACAATATGTGAATCTACGAGGAGAGTTCCCCGGCAAAATAAGAATCCAACTTTCTAAAAAGCATGACAGGTGACAGAGGAAGTGTCCCAGATCCTTTACTTAAGTATAAGTGCACCAAGTACAAGCTCTGCATTTAAAATGTTACGCGAATATGACTATGATATATGACTTTATTAACGTGTCTTATACATTCGTTTAAGAGCAGAACTTCAGTGTTGTAGTTGATTGAGTGGAACTGTTATTATCATTCTGTTTTATATAATGCTGCAATAAACTGTTTTCAAAACTTCATAACCCAAAGTGAAACATTCACAATGCACAATTTAACACATTTATAATATAATTGTAAGAAAAAGCAAAAAGTCAGCGCATTCGAGGAGGTGAAATAATGACATTTTGCATTTTTACAGGAAAAATTACTTAAATTATCAATAAGCTCTTATGAAATCAATTAACTTTCAGTCCACAAATCAATTAATTCATTAAATCATATCCAGCCAGTCAGCTCTGATAATAAAAATATTTGGCTATTTATGATTTTAACAAAGCATTGTATTTTATGAGCTCTTTGCCCGTTTTTTATGTAAAATCTCAAAGAATCTAGTAATTCATAAAAATGTGATAAAAAGTACAATATTTTCTTCCGATATATTCAAGCTCTCAAGTGCAGTGATGCAGTAAATCTACGCAGTTCAATATTCACCACTGACGGCAAATGGTGAAGGCTCTAACAAAGAATCCGCAGGTCTTCTCTGGTGTATATCACAGGTGTATATAAAACTATGAACATAATGGAGATGGAAAAACACCAGAAATCACCAAAGTAATTCACTCTAGCTACATGATACAAAGAGAATATTTGAGAAATAAATTCACACACCAAACTGGACAGGCAGGTTTGACGAAAGTAGAAACCAAAGTTACAAAACATTCAAAGGTTAAATGACTCATTCTGACTCAGAGCATCAATTAAAAGCATCAACAAGGATTACAAGGATATCGTGGATGTTGCAGGATGGCCAATCAAAGTCATGTAACATCTTATTTTCTTCTACCATCACGTCTGAACCTCCATAAATAACCCACAAGGTCACTGAGAGGTCAGTTGCAAATGCAGAAGGATATTGGTTGGTTAAATTGAGTCAAATCAACATCGAAATGATGAGATTCTCTACATGCAGCGAGCCTCCTTTCTTTTTTTGGTGTAAGATGACACTGCCACACTGCAACTCTTCAAAATCCCAATATACTTGTGTACACAGATCAGCTGAACAGAAAGTCCACTTTGGACACAAACAAATACATTAACCCGTCCGTGTGTGCTGCTGTGACTGACCTCTGAGCGTCCTGCTGTGAGAGGCAAGAGGAAAGCCTGTGATCCATTAGGCACAATGCTAGTCTTTGTTATGATTAAGGCTGGACCAAATGCTTTATTCAATTATTGAATTTTCAATTAAGCAGTATCCTCTTTAATTCATGAATTGTGTGGCCTATAAAATTGCTTTTCGTGATGGATTTACAGTTGAAAATCCAAATTGTTTCAGTTTAAAAACAAGAAAGCAATAAATCCTCGCTCTAAAGCAACTGGAACCGCAGAGTCTGTGGTGCTCCAGCTAAATAGATTACTTCAGTGTGTGGATTACCAATTAGCAGAATTGTTGCTACGCTGTTATGAATAAAATAATTATAAATCGTTTTAGCGTTGTTTGGAAAAAATATTCCTAAACATTGGTATTTTGTTTACTTAAAGGAAATTTGATCTGACTTGCTCGCAAATCAACAGCAACCCCAAGATAAGACATGTTTTCGCTGAAATCTTCATCCTCCTGCACCAGAGCTCTGAATGTCTTTGTCCTTCTACTTTTTTCAGAAAAAAAAAAAAAAACGGTATTTCTTCACCTTGTCCTTCAGACATGTTTATAGCTATGAATAACACTGTGTTTAATTCACCAGGCTGCTTGTTTGTTCCTACGTGTTACTTGTTGACATGTGGCAGAAAATAACTGGGATCGTTGTTGAATATTCATGTCAACAAAGTAATTCTGTCTAAGAGGACTCCAGATAAGATCCATTTATCAGCTGAATTCATTGTGACAGATCATTCAGTGGTGAGAAGAAGCAATAACTTTGGACTGCTCTGAGGTTTTTTTTTCTTTAGGAGCAGAGAAAGCATCTAGAAAAGCTCGATTGCATAAGAGCACAACATTAGAGCTGTCAGAGGCACAACTTCAGTCTGTAATTACTGTTCTGATCCACTGAATGCAGCTCGTTTCTCCACTGAACTCTGCCCTTGGCAATGATATAGCTTTGACTCACACTGCTGAACATGATGTACCATTTTACTGGCACGCAACATGCTAAACATCCCTCAGCACACATCCCAGTCAAGGTCTGAAGGAAACATCAGAAACAAGCGTTGTGTTGAACTTTTTTTTTTATTAGAAAACAAAACTATTACAAAACTTTGGCAAGATTGTGAATCAACAACTGCATTTGTATAAAACAAAAAACAAAAAAAAAACATTCATTTTTTTGTTGGTTTTTCTCAGTGCGTGCCACCAAAGTCGCACAGCTGAAGACCCTGAATACTTCTTTCTTTCTCCTAACAGTTTATTTTTGGAAGTTGAGGAGAAAACATCCTCCTCCAGTCAGTTTTTTGGAATGTTCTTTGTCCATACTTTTTCAGTGGCATCTCCAGCTTAAGGCTCGACTTGGACGCAGAGATGTGCACTCTGGTTGAGCTTCACAAAAGCGTCCCAGAGCACAGAGGCATCTGGCTCCCATGAAGAGCTTCAGGCCACATGGCTCAGAGGTGTCCATCTTCTCCTCTTGTTTAGCAGCTGGGAGAGCTAATCTATGAGCTTTATACACAAACTGCTCATCCTATTTAATCATGGTGCTAAAATCCGCAACCACAGCTATCTGACACTTCGGTGCCTTAAGCCTCGCATTAACACAACACTTCTCTTAGAATTCATCCGCATACAATTCAACCGTCTTTTTGTTCTTTCAGTACACATTCAGCTGTATTCAACTTTATGAGAGAACGACTCCCTGAAACTCTCATGAAATCTTCTATGGCAGATAACTAAGGCATACGTGTTTTTCCCTTTTACATATTGTGACCTGCATGCATACAATACATCTACACCTGCTTACTTGACTTGTTTTTCCTCCATGTTGACACCTTCAGATACAGTATGTGCTTAAGTAACGGTAGAAATTCTCACAGGCACACAATGCATAGCAATGTAGGTTGTTAAAAATCTACTGTGCTGCCAGGTCAAGGGGAGTTGGAATTTGAAGACAATAATTGCACTTTTCTCTCTTTACGCCACTCATAGATGACAATGTGTTTCTAAGCATGTGTCAACTTATCAAGAGCGCTCTTTTTTTTTTCCAAACACTCGAACACCAGGTTCAACTCCAACTCTCCACCTGACAGATATCAAGTGATCTCCCCCCCCCCAGAACGTCCGAAAGTCCTTAAATCTCAAAATTCTCTTCACATGAGGGAATCGACGATTGGGAGGTATTTGTTGCTCGCTTCACCAGGAGCCAAAGATCACTTGGGGAGGACAGGAACTGATGTGGAGAAGTGGCTTTCCTCACGACAGAACAAGTAAACATCCACTTTACTTTGTGGGCTGGAAACGAAGTGGCAGCTCCTCCGCTGACATCCAGTTCCTGTGAGCTCCGTCTCCTGACCTCTCCATGGCGCTCCGGTCCCGCTCCGTAACGCTTGGTGGGACCACACGCCATTTATCAGAGAGAAGTAATCCAGGAGAAGACAAATCTCTTGATTTGTTTTGTTTATTTCAGTCGCTCGACGCTTCAGGCAGGGCTCATGGTTCAACACGTCATGCAGCGAGGTCTCATGTTCAGGGGCTGAGGGTTGGGGTCAATCTGTAGGCAACAAGTGGAAATAAAGATACATAAGATGAAGGTTAAGCAAGCACATAACTCTGAGAGCAAAACATTGAGCGCCAGTATACTTTTTCTTTGGCAGGAAAGAAATCTGTTACAGATGTTTCCAAATTCATGTACACATACACACAAAAAAACCCTCTCTCAAAGCCTTTGTATCTGCCAATCGAAACTAATTAAATAGTGGGAGTGGGTGGGTGTTTCCAGCGTCTGATGACTCACCTCGCTGTACACTGGCGGAGGGCGGAAGCGAAACTCCTGGACGAAAGCCATGAGGGGGCGCTCCAGGATCCCACTCAGGTCTTCGGCGGGTTGCGGGACCACCACGTTGTTGCGCTGCTCGGCCTCCTCCTCTGTCACCACCGAGCTGTAATCTGGAGGAGCTGCGGGGAAAGGGGCAGGATTAGTCCGCCGCTCTGACTCAACTCAACGGCACAGGTCCGAACACTGCTTGCTGAGTCATCACTGCAGCTAAAACTCTTAAAAGCCCACGTAACATTAACTGCCTTTCGCACTAACAAACACCAATTTGATCCAACATGAATCTGTGCTGAATCGAAGCCTTTGTTGGTTTATGTATGTTGGCATGCGACCCAATCGTGTTTTGGCAGACAGTGATCATAAAAGTAAAATAAGGGAACAGGCCCACAAACTGATAGAGTTTATTTAGCTGCATATATTTATTCACCAAAAGCTAAGAAAACTCTCTCTCTCTTTTTTAACTACATGAAAAATTTCCACTAAAAACATCTGGAGCCCGTTAAAGAGTGTGCAGGCAGTTTTCTTCATCTGCTTGTTTGGTTCTATGAATCAGCCTCATCGGCAAGATTTGGGTCAAAAGCACAAACATCCTTGAACAGTGGCAATGGATGATAAAAATGATGAAAAAGAAAATGTCTGTACTACTTTGCTCCCTAACTGTCATGTGTTTATTTGCTCTTTTGTTTACAGGTGGTGGAAAAATACGGTTCATCTTCCTGCCTCGTTTGTGTCCCTGTGCACATTTAGACCTTCACATTTCTGTCGGTCACGGCACTATTAAAGGACACTTACGCTCAGGCTGCTCAGGGATGGCCATGCGCAGCCACTCCAGGTTGACGCTGTACTGGCTGCTGACGCTGGAGGTCCGGCTGCCGAAGGGATGCAGGGGGATGGTGCCGATGACAAGCGGCAGCTCCAGGCACAGCTTGGATGTCCCGGGAACGTCGACACAAACCTGACAAGAGGAAAGGAGGAGAGCTTTTTAGTGAATCCTATGTAAAGCGATGATTCAAAAACAGCGGTGATGCGCATGCAAAAAGGGAGGACAAAGAGCATTTGAATTCTTAAGAAACAAAGCAACTGAGCTCACCTTGAGCATGTACTCCACTTTGATGATGCGGCACTGGAGGATGGAGGGACCCACAGGAGGGATCTTGATGGCGCGACCATGCCACGTCTCCCTGCTTCTGGCACCCACGATATCGCCGCAAAGAGTGCCCACCACCGAGCGCTTCTGCTTCATGGTGCCGCGGGCGATGAACGTCTGTGTCTGGGTGATGTAGGCTTTGGGCACAACTGATCTGGAGGTAGCGTTGTCGAACTCTGCAAAGACAGGTATCACCTCACCTGTGGAGAGGGGAATATACGTGAGAATTTGCAGACACTACTGTAACCATTACTTACTTAAAAGATCTCTTTGTTTTGTCTTATTTATCTAGAAGGTGCCAGACTCACCTGGTGTGTAGCCTTTGCGGTCAATCTTAGCCGTTACAGACACCTGTCCAAAGTTGCGGTACCATGCCCGTGCCATCTTGTCCTTTGTTCCAGCCTGTGGTGCCTGGTAATGATTAAACCAAATGAGGCTTAAAACACCCGGAAATCATGAAAGGTGCCATGAAACAATCATAAAAGGTGAATCCTGAGATGCTCACCAGCAGGGCCGGTGTGTTGATGTCGATGGGTTCGATAACTGTAAACTCCCTCTTGATCTTCTTGACGGTGGCCCACGGCCTGTGTAGCTTAACTTTGACCCAGTAACGGATGCTGCCGTGTTTCCCCTCGAAAGAGGTGACCAGCGTCTCCTCAGGCAGCTGGAAGCTGAATGGAAATTCATGTCTGCCAGCAGGAAGGACGGTCACTTCACCGTTATCTGAGGAGGAGGGAAAATAAATTTAAGTCACTGTTTGTTCACTAGATTTTTTTATTGTTTTGTTCATTTCAAGAGTACAGAACAGCTTGTGTAACATCAGCACCCAGATGAAAGTTGTTCATCTAGCTCTTGTTGTTATCGTGACTATCAAGAGGAGCAAAGAATAATAAAACACTGATATAAAAGAATAATTTCAGCACAATGACGTAATAAATTACTTACGTATTTATTTAATCTTAACTGTGATCAATTATCTGATTCTGTGCAAAGAGTTCATGCATTACAAGAATGAATAGTAACCAATGATTTCTGAAGAAGAGAAATCCTGAGATAAAGCTATGCAGAACCTGCAAAACTAGTGCAAAGTTTAATGCAGCAGGACTGTTTTATAGCAGGACTCTTTCTGAAATAGAAATCTCTCTGTCTTTCTCTGCAATCACATGGCTCCTGTGCTTGCTCAGAGGGGCGGTTCCTGCTCCATTGTGCTGACTGAGAACATGTTTTCCTCAAGCAGTATTATACAGCCTGTCCGACGGCTCTGGGTTATTTTTTTTCTCTCCCTCTCTTGCTGCACAGGTCCACGAACACGTGTTTGCGTTTAACAGACTCTGTGTGTGTTTGCGTCCCCTTTGTTTGCTGAAAGCTCCAACTTGATCTAAATAGCTACTCTGTGACTGTTAAATCACCTTCATGGGTGAAATGGGTTTTTATGAGACTTTCTGCAAGACAGCTAAAGCCTTTCAAGCATCACCAAATTCCTTAACATTGTTTCTTTGTATTTATCTTGTTACCAAATCAAGCAGTGAGTATGAATACAGCAGCAGAACGATTTAAAAATGACAAATCCCTGCCTGTGAATTTCCCATCTATGCTTTAGACCAAAACAACTCTGTGAACAATGAATGAAGACAGAAACCTGAAGCTCTCCCACATCGCTGCGGAGAAAAACAACTCAGGACTTGTGAGGAAAAGTCGGGTGTCAGAACCATTTGTGTCGACAGATGTTTTCACAATGAGAAAGAGTGCAAAAAAGAAGAAATAACAAACAGTCCTCCAAAAGAAAAGCTCACATCAGTGAACTACTAGTTCTCTGAGTGCTTGTTTTTGTGCACCGGCTCAATCTGAATGTTAAGGTTTGCCTGCTCAGGGAAGTACCAAAGAAACAGTCAGCGTCTGTGCAGAGGTCCCCACTTAAAGTGTGTTAACTTAAGCTTTGGTTTTAGTTTCACTTAGAGAGCACTGAATGATCCAGTCAACTCTGCATCTACAAGAAGCAAAAAGTTTAGAAATCGCCTTTACAGCCACTGAAACATCTCAAATGGGAGCAAAACAGCCACAACAACAACAACTCCCACACACACCAAAAAACAACAAACTGCAGCCTGACTCCGATACAACCAGAGGAGGAAAAGCAGGGCTGTGTTATGAGCCCTTTAACTCGCACTGAGTGATGTAAACAACTCTATTCGCAGTTTGCAGACAAACAAACTGGCCCAGTGTCTGCAGACACATGAGCCACTTTCACTATTGTTTCATCCGCCTGACATTTGCACGATGGCAGGACGCTGCTTTTTGTTTTGTTTTCTTGCTGTTTTGATCCTCTTCTGACAGCAGCACCCCCCCTGCCCCCACCCATCACCGTGCCTGACTGACCTGCCTGCAGCAGCACCTCTCTCCGGTTCAGGTACTCCACCTCGTCGCTGTAGTTTTGGGTGTATGCGGTGCTGGAGCCTGCGGACCGGGACTCGGTCCAGTGCACTTTGGCGAACCCCTCGGCGTGGAGCTTCAGGGAGTCCACCCGGGTCTCCCCGGACAGGTCCAGCACCACCCGGCCGGACACCACGTCCCCGCTGCTGAACACCGGAGGAGAGTCCACCTCCGGGGAGTCGAAGACGATGTCAAACTTTCTCAACTTGTCGAAAATCATCTCTGCAGCCTGTTGCGCGTCCTTTGCAGAATGAGTGCCTCTTTTCGCCTCGTCCCGCAGTAACTCAAGTGAGCGCTGCAAATGTTCAGGCGTCTTTTGTTCACTTGTTTAAAGCTCAAACTGTTGAGCACTTTCGCACCGCAGCCCTATTTGGAGGCTGAGAAAGTGGGCGGGCCTGAGAATTTATTATGTAAGGCCTCAGGAGAGGGGGCCGGCGCTGCCTTCACGGACTCCTCCTCGGCTCAGAGATCTCAGGACTAAAGCTTTCAATAACATGTGGCTGCATTTGGGCCACCTCATTCAGTCAAAACTTAAACAACTTATCATTATGGTCTCAGATAATGAACAGTAGTGAGAGTGTTCAGACCTCACATATAAAATCTTAGACCACTACTGTGACAATACAGGATCTTTTGGTGGATTGTTGTTTTGTTTTAAGCACCACTTCACAAATGAAAAAAATGATCTAATCAGGCCAGAGATTCATGTTTTACATAGTTTACGGATCAACTCTTCAGTAGTCATCTTTGTTCTACATATTTACAGGTTGTACTCTTGTTATGGGAGGAGACAGAATGAGAACATGAGAACAAGTCTGGACAAAACACCTCATGATGCCAACATTACCAACATACTAACTACTATCCTAAAAAGATAAAAAAAAAACTGTAACACACAACTTCCTTGACAGCCGCCCACCTGAGAGTCACATCTTGGGACCTCAACTTAAAGTTGGGTTAGCCCACTTGTGCGCAGTGCCCTACAAAACATTCACATTTCCGGACCGAGCATGAAGGCAGCACAATAAACATGCAGACTGGGTGTGGAGGCAGCAGTGAGGAAAACAGGGCCTGGTGATGATTGATGGTTACAGGTTCTTAGAAGAAAACAGGCTTACTGAGCATGCCTCCGTCTGGCAGAGAACCGCCCCGCACAGCTAAGAGGAAAATAGTTTTACTCTGGACCAAAGCTGTTTACTCTACTTCTTCCATGTGGCTTTGAACATACTGTTACACAGCCTGGGCTGCTGCAGGGACACATGGAAAACACACAGCTACGCAAAAAGAAAAGCATGCAACTCATGCCACCAAATCCCGGTCAGAAAAACATTCATTCTGCCCTTAGTGATGAAGTGAAAAAGTCCAGCATAAAAGAAAACTTGTCAAACTAAATCACTTGCATGACTCAAAGCAACTATGCAGACTTATCTTAACACACCAACTCTACTACCAGCATTTGTAAACTAATTCAGTTCTGGTTGATTTTTCCCTCAAACTCTGCTGTAATCAATAAACTACTAAACCTCTGCTTCATTTCTCCTGTGTAACTATCTTTATTCAATTCAAAAAGCCCTCTGACAAAAAATCAAGTCTGGCCTGAGAAAAACAAAGTTGTTTACTCCTTTGTTCCCCGGGCTGACTGGTTAGCTCTCCAGCGCCACCGACTGGTGAATGTGAAGGCAGTGTGCACAGCTGCAGGACAACCAGGACACTTTCCCAAAGACTGAATGGGAGTGGGGATGTGTGGGGAAAGTTTCAATGTAGATAGTCACAAATGAATAAAGCACAGCTGGGCCTCTTAAAGGAGTCTCTCCTCATTGTTATTTTACTTCTTACACATTAGTATAAAGGTAGGACGTACAAAAGGGAGATCTCCCTGCCTCTGTTTTTCAGCATATTCAGTTAATTTGTCAATAAAAAAGTCAAAAATATTAAATAGCAGCAGATCTCTGTCGTATCCACATGGTCAGTGGTCCAGTTTGCATTAATGTTACTGCTCATGTTTAAAGTCCAGTCAAGAGGCTGTGGTTTGGGCGAAAATAAAGCCCGGCACGCCACCTGTTGGTGATCAGGAGCAGCCGCCAGCCCTGCCAGAGGTCCTGCCTTGGTGCTGATAAGATGGATGTGTGGCTTTCTGTGCAGAACGATGGGCCTGATAAGCACTCTGGCGGTGCAGATGACTCGGTATGATTCCCCTAATCATGGCTGACAACACTTTCACCCCAGACCAAAGTAAACATGAACATGTCCACGTGAGTTTCTCTTTGCTTACCCACAGAGCTGCTGAGGGCAAAACATTGTGAAACAAATATTAACACTAAAGCCTGCATACCTTGAACAAAGACAGGCTGTAGAAAGTGTAATTCTTTGTGGTGTTTGCAAGAAAAACACTAAAATTGAAAAAGCACCTGAAGCACAGCCAGATTCTGCACTGAAACAGGATGAATTCTCAGATATGTTTCAGCCTCTCAAGGCAAAAAAACAATAATTCACAGAAAAATTGCCTGTGGAAAATTAAAAAAAAGCATATATGGAAAATAGCATGATATTTCAAAATGAATGGAGAGCCGCTGTGGTGGCTGTGTGGTGGAGGAGGAGCGGGACTGACGGGAGCCACGTGTTGTTTTCCTGGTTGCTGTGGCAACGAGGGCTGCATTTTTTAAACAGCCCCCACCCCTTCCTTCGTCCTTCCTTCCTTCCTTTTGCCTCCGTCTTTAACTTTCTCCTCATTTTATACCACAAATAAACAGAACTGAATACAACATGTTCATTTCTACTTCTTAATGTTTAGACTTACTCCTTTTCCCAAAGACAAATGTATAACTTAGTCAAGATTCGAACTGATTCTGTGCATATGAGAAAGCTGAAGTTTTACTTAATCAGTGAGCACTGTTGTTTCCTGGACAGATTCTGCAGATAACATCAGACTATAGAAAATGTCGCCCTACATTTACAGATCAAACCAACCATGCACTGACCACACAGCAGCTCCTCTACTGGTGCACAATAATAGTACTGAAAACCAAATTGCATGAAGAGTGAGGTCTATTTATCTGATTTATGGATTGGGCACATATTCTGAGTGAGTGGCAGGAATTTACATGAATGCCGATTTCTCAAGTCTATTTATGTAAACATTTGTAAAATCTGCCTTAACAAAAAAAATATTATTTATATATTATTTATATATGTATTATTTATTTATTTATATAAATCAACATTTGGGCATTTTCAATGGCTTGTGTATGTGGATGTATCTTATCTTAGTATTTATCATCTATATATCTCAAGGCAAATTGAATCAAACGCAACTGG
>JAOXYL010000105.1:9352776-9363963 GCA_028564955.1 Terapon puta
ATCTTTTAGCTACTTGTCTCTGGTATATGAAGAGCTGCTTGCATTCAAATGTAAATGCAGGTTGGTTCACAATTGTTTGTTTTTTCAGGAATTCCCCCTGATCAGCAGCGTCTGATCTTCGCTGGCAAACAGTTGGAGGATGGACGCACCCTGTCAGACTACAACATCCAGAAAGGTATGGTCTTATATTAAACAAGATCTGCTTAACATGTCAGCAGCTGTAGGTAATCAGGAGTTTGTCTTTTCATGAAAACGGTGTTGGTTGCTAAACCTTTTTGAGTTAGGTAAAGGTCTCCTAGAAATCTATGGGATCATGCTGCTCACTTAAGTTGTCCTGCTGATACTAGTGTATTTTATTCTAAAATTCCTTCATATTACTCCATTAATCCCTATTTTGTAATTGTGCAGCACTAATTTCCCAAACTTTGAATACTGTGATGTTTGGGTAGATATGTTTTTCTGTTGTGCTGTTCGTGGATGTGAACGAATTTGAGACTGACATCAAGGTGTCTTCCCACCAGAATCCACTCTGCATCTGGTTCTGCGTCTGCGTGGTGGCATCATCGAGCCGTCTCTCAGACAGCTGGCCCAGAAGTACAACTGCGACAAGATGATCTGCCGCAAGTAAGCCTAAAATCATCAAAGTAGTCTGATTTTATTAATTTTTTTAAATAATACCTCGGTAAGTTGATGGGTTTGCCATCAGTTTTGTAGAAGTATGAAAGCAAACTCCTTTTGAGGTTAAAAAATGAAACATCTATTGAGCTACTGGTTGTTTTGGTTTATTTGTGTTAACATAGACAAAAATAAAATGTGTGCATTGGTATAGGCTCTATTTTACTGCTATCTATTTATAATGACCTACAAACCAAACATAAATCCAGCGGTGTCTCAAGGACTGATTGAGTTGTGAAATTGGCTCTGGGTTTTTCCTTTTAGTTGACTCCCTGGCCTCTTGTGTTGCAGGTGCTACGCCCGTCTGCACCCCCGTGCTGTCAACTGTCGTAAGAAGAAGTGTGGACACACCAACAACCTGCGTCCCAAGAAGAAGCTGAAGTAGACATTTTGACTGAATGGGCTATTGGTGCCATTTTGTGTTAAAATAAATGTAAAGGAAAAAAGTCCTGTGTGTCTGCTTGTATTATTCAGTGGCAGGAAGAATTTTATGGGTTAATTGGAATTCATGTGTACAATAAATAATCAGGGTGATTGTAGTTTATCAGTAAGAAAAATAAAACACAGACTGAGACCAAATGAAGCTGCAATAAAATTAAGTTTGCCAAAGGGAGATATGCATATTTATGAAAAGTTTCTAGATTTCTGAGAATCTGTCAAGATGTTTGCATCATAGATTTGTTTTAAGAAGCCTGTTAACTGATTTAACAGGCTGATAACTAATCTGGGTAATCCAGTAAACCTGCTACATGGAACTGTCACTGGTTGAGACAAACTGGATGCGTTCCAACACCTGACTGGCACAGCAGTGGTTTGTGGAGTAGTTTGCACTTTTTCATTTTGGCACACAGGGCAGCATGTGGTATCTGTGGTTGTCTGAATTGACTGGCCTCTGTGGCTGAAACAAAAAAAAAAATTGTCCCATCTGTATTTTTAACAACACAGAATAATAAATTGTGGCTGAATACAAATTAGTAAGGTACTGTGCTGCCACTGCTAACACTAAAAAACTCTGAGAAGAAGCTTTTATTAGTGCACCTGCAAGCCCCACTGCTCTTTCATCATCAGCTCAAGTTCAATTTCATACCTTCATTCATTTAAACAGGTTTCTCATCTTTGATGTCACATATGCATCTTAGCAACTTTACAGAAAATGTAGCTCAAAACATGATCATAGTCCAAGCACATTCACTAGATGAACTAAAATATCAGTCATAGAAGAAATTTGATGTTATGTAGGTGTGACACGCAAACTGACAGGATACTAAATTACACAACACAAACTCATTTTTTGCCCTCCCACCACACAAAGACCACAGCAGTGACTTTGGATGACTGAGTTTTAATGTTAAACAATTCTTTACAAATATAAGGAAGTCATCTCACGTTAATCCCATACAAACGCCTGCTCTCCCCAAGTTAAGTTATTCTTGTGAAACAATAAAATTGTGGTCTTGAACTGACCAACTGACATTCCTCCTCTCAGTTACAAACACATCAATGAAACTAACCAAAGCACTCTGAGGTATTCTGAGTTATACTGAAAGGTCAAATGTTTTGGATACTGAGCAGTTAAACTTAAATTAAAGGTTAAATTTAAAATCTGAATGAGATGGACCTCAGCTTCATAGAGAAATAATGTGTTTATTCCAGCTGTTGTGACATCAGTGTGATAGTGGTGTATCTTTGGTACTGCGTTTTCTCTTTTATCTTGCAACAGATGTATTCAGACAGCCTTATTCCAGTGTTTGTAAAGAATAATCCACCCAAAGATATTATTTATTCCTATCTCATTGTGTGAGCAATGTCCCTCAACCTGCCTTTTACTATAAATGCTTTAGCTAGTAATTTTCTACGTTTCCCAGAATGAATTCCTATACTGATTTTGCTATTGAGGATAGTATTTTTAAAGAGACAGCAGTTTAAAGGAGAAGAAATAAAGTGTGATGGTTCATCATTGCAGCCACAGAGAATCATAATGATAAACCACTACTAATTGGTGATACATGTGTAATGCACACCACTAGTTCCCAAACAATCACAAATATAAGGTGGATTTCTTTTTTGTTGTAGATTTGCACTTGCACTGATAATTTAAATCTTGTCAGCTATAAAATTTTTAAACAATTGATGAACTAGTGTGCATGTTACACTCCCAGACTGCTAATGTATTTACACTGTGTTATGTGCGTTAATGATACACTGGAATAAGTCTGTCATGAAGCAAAGTGTTTCTGACAGTAGCCGTGATGAGCTCATGCTGAGAAGCCGATGGCCTCTGCAGTTTCTTCACGCTTGATAAAAGGCTGGCAGCAATCTGTCATAATCTGGTGTAGCCATGAAAAATAAACATAGTTGTGGGAAAAGAAAGCACATCTGCTGTTAAAATGGATGAGAGCAGGCTTTACAGAGGTCTCATTACAACCTACAAATTACATGAATTAACTATAAACAGGCAGCTATGCTAGGAACTTTATTGCTAATTCAGGGAAGCTTGCATGTTGCAGTTGATGCCAGTCACTCCCAGACAGTGTAGCAACTCATCAAAATGAAAAAACATTATTTTTATCTGACCGGTGATACCATGATGCCTCTGCAGCATAATGCAGTAAGATATTATGACAATTATTATTACGGTATTAGGTTTGTTGAACTGTAACTCAAGCTGTAATATAAGTCATTATTATACATTATAAAGACACCATGAGTCTAAGATAGTAGTGCCCTTACAAAGACATAATTGCAGATTAATGTAATAATGGTCATCAAATGGTTGTTTGTTACATTAACAGATGACTTTATAACCTGTTTAAATCACATTTGACCTGTATTATGATCCTGACAGTTACTGCATCATCAGCTGCAAAGGACTGCACTTCATTTGTACCTTTATTACTGTCATATGAAGAAATCAATAACTCATCAGGGGGCGAGAAGCAAAGATCAATAGATTTTGTGCATCAGAAGTTCACATACAAAGCTGACAGACAAGTCAATTAAGTACCTAATTACTAAAACTACTGCAGTTGTGCTTTTTAACTCAAGCAGTCTCCGTTTGCACACAGCTAAGTATTGTGGGCGCGCACACACACACATAGAGCTTCACATTCCTTGGCAGGTACAGGGCATCTGCAGAGCTCATGCAGTGCTCTCATAGTGATCTATGCTCTGCAGCTCCGCTGAGCCTCTCTAGGGTTGTTATTACTATTATGGTAAATGGTAGTGTTGAGCAACACAGAAAAAGTACATAAAGTAGAACTGCATCATTTTGTGAACACTGACAAATGTAAACAAATTCAAACTTGGCACAAACATTATTAAGCGCTATCTCAGGATCACCTCCGCAGCATCAGGGTGGGAAAGCAGCGTCACTAACTGCAGGCCACAGTGACACATCGTGACCTTTCCCTCACCTGCTGACCTGCCTGTAAAAACAACCACAGCTTAAATTCAGCATCAGTTTAGCCGAGAGCCATCGTTGATTTCCCATCCCGACTGCGAGTAACCTACAGATGAGCATGAACAATAGAATAAGTGTTAAGAAAGAGCAGTCCTCATAAAACATGAAAAAAAAAAAAAAAAAAAAAAAAACAGTTGTACGCTGGCGCTCCTCAGAGGACAGAAGGTGAGCAGGTTGTTGCATCTCTGAGTTTGTTGATGTTCTGGCTGGTGTAAGGCCAGTCCAGGCTGCTGATGGTGGACCGGAGCTGACTTTATTCAGGGTCTTTGCCTTCATGTGTCCTTACCCTGACCAAATTCCACCGGGTGCATCTCCACAGTGTTACGATGACACCAAGGTGAACTCAAGGCTGTTATTGTGTAAGAGTAGACATTTTACTTGTATCGCTTTTCTTGATTTTTCACAGCTGTTTTATCCAATAAGCAATAAGCTTATGAGAAAATACATATCAAAAAGCCTTATTCATTCAGGACTATTGTCATGTGTTGGCTGTTAATTTAATGTGCCAAAGTCTACTGACAAACAATGCAGTGAAAATGAAGATTTGTAGATGTACGTATGTTTGGTTCAGGCATAAAAATTTCATTGTCCATGAAACTTTATTTTCTCGGGTCTCGATGGGAGTACTGCTGTTACAGGACTGCAGTTTTACTTTCTGTACCAAGACACAGTTGAATGGTTTGAACCTTCAGCTCTGCAGGAAAACAGAGCACTGTCAGGCCATTATCTTTTGGTTCTTTACTGCTACTCTTGGTCTCTGATTGAGAGACTATATTCACTCTGTATTAAATAAAAGATACATCACGCAAAGGTGGAAATCCAGTGAAAACCGTTGGAAATGTCAACTTCTGCAAAATAGCAATCTTCAGATTTGGTATGTAAGTCCTCGTTTAAAAGGTGCTTTGTGTATTATTCAGTATCAGTAAATCATTACCTTACTCCTTTTGAGACATAAGAATAATTTCCATGAACAATTCACTGAATTCACTGAAAGGACTATCAGGTACCAGGAAACACAGCTCAACATTTTACATTATAACCCACCAGGTCAGATCTTGACATAATACACCGGACTGATATGACACCAAAAAGAGGAGGAGGGCGCTGTTCTTCCAGAGCAAATGGAAAAATAATTTTATTATCTGCAAGGTCCTGTCAGTGATTCGTGAGGAACATACCATGGTTGCTGAATTAATGAGGCAAATATTATTTTGCACATAGCACCTTTTCACCAGTTTTCTGATCTAAAAAAACATCCAAAGAGGTACCTGTGCAGCTTTGATTTCTGCTCTGCTGTTCCTCCAGTAAAACACAAATCAAAGCCACACAGGAGGAACCAGTGCCAACTGTGGAGATGCAGCCCTACTGCTGTTGTGGCTATTTGTCAATGAGCTTGGCCAGGCTCTGTCTGAGGTCATTCAGGTCGCAGATTTTGACGTCCAGAACCTCAATGATTCGTTGGACCTCAACCTCTGCCTGCTCCTGTTCCTCCCGGCTGGAGGCCAGCGTCTTCTCAGCGCTCTGGACCCGCTCCTCCAGTTCGGTGTTTCGTCTCTCCACATCCTGCAGGAACAATAACTGTTGTTTATACAGTTTTCACAGCTGAATGCATTTTTGAATATTTTATGCATGAGTTGGTGTTGAAATTGTACACAGTCTTTATATTACTGTTAGATAAGCAAAAAGCAAACAGAGCTCTTCATGGTTTATAATGTATTTCTATGTGGAATACACCTTGCAGAGAAGTGCTGTGAAATATTCTGGGGACTCTGGTGTCTGCATTTTCACAAATGCAAGCCTGAAGAACAGTTCCTGCTGTTATCTTCATACCTCTGACCATGAATATACAGATAATAAATGTTATACTGGGATAGAGTGCTGAAAATAATGCACACATACATTGTTCCACTATGTAAGTCTGGGCAACCAAGACAGACCACAGCATTATACATAAATGTCTATACATTTAAATTTCACCACCAACATAGTAACAAGGAAAGCTTTGGAGCAGGCACAAGTAAACCATCTTCCTTACAGACTCTTTAGGAAACACAGTT
The DNA here is from genome assembly GCA_028564955.1 of Terapon puta. Taxonomy (NCBI): domain Eukaryota; kingdom Metazoa; phylum Chordata; class Actinopteri; order Centrarchiformes; family Terapontidae; genus Terapon; species Terapon puta. Next base: position 9,358,969 of record JAOXYL010000105.1, read on the forward strand.
TCTTCTGCAGGTTTCAGCCAACCAGTTCAGCTTTACTTAAATGCCAATAAAAGCTTATTTGCTTTAAACTGTCTATGTTGCAAATTTAAATGTGCAATTTTGTGCTTAATGTAGTTATTCTACATCTCAAGTGCACCGATGAATAGATTATGTATTGAACAAGGACAATAAAGGTCAAGTATGAATACACATAATTCACAACTGACATATTTATAAAAATGACCTAATAAAGACTATGTAATATGCATCAGGTACAGCCTCGCACATTAGCATCGGAAATGCAATACAATTTCTTTTTCTCCTTGAAGTTCTCCTACACTGATTCTCTGCTGCAGGTCTGAAGACTGCTGTCTCCTTTACAAGTACAGACTCAGGGCTTTGATTTTCCATTAGTCAGCTGCATGGCCCTGTTTGGTTTGGGGAACAATAGTAACAGCATGTATGCACTCTGCAAAACCGAACTTGTTTTTTCCATGGTAAGGCAGCTTCTAGTCTACGCATATTAAACCAACTGAGACTATAACAGGATGAGAAAATGTAAAAAAAAAAAACAAACAAACAGACAAAAAAGACTAATGTAAGACAAGACAACGAAAAATAATACATCAGTAATATCAAAATACACCAGCAGTTTTTTCACTATAAATTTGTGCAGAGTAGAAACAGCTTGTACAAGTATAAGACTTGAAAAGAAAACCCTTTAAAGACTGAACTGGTGACCTCTATTTTCTTCATCAATGGCAAAAAATCATGTCTCGGTTCTGAGTGAGGATGAAACACTGTTATCTCCCTCCCGGCCAATGAATTAGTTTTCCTACTTTTCTGTGATACAATACAACCTCTACTAGAACAAATAACTATGAAACAGTAAGTGAGGAGAACCAATATGTGTAGCACAAACATGGTATAATTATGTTAACAAGAAGAAATAAAACCATTATCTCTGAGTTTTTCTCAGGTTTGCACTAACCCATCAGAACCAGCTACTAGCAGCATCCATCGGGTTTAATAAGAGCTGTAGCCTTGAAAATCAATGGTCTGATAAAAGTCTGTCTTTGAAGTGTTAGACCTTGGCACACAACAGCGTGGATGTCCTCAGGGATGATACAGAGAAAAACAAACCCAAAACAAATAAGAAATATAAATACAAGATTTAATCAATGCCACGTTAATTGAGAGTTGACTTGTAGTTGATTTGTATTTTGTGAATTTCCATATTATCAAAACAGACAGGTGAAGAAACTTGCACCTTTTACGGTCAAGGTCACTAGTTTAGCATAGAATATCCATTGTGCAATTTTTGTTACTGTTAATGTCACTGTTAATTAAAAAATCTATTATAAAACTATCCACTGTACACTGTGAATTATGTGTGCAGTTTCCACTATGTGCACAATGGTGGTAATGGTGGTATACTGACCTCAATAAACCTAGAATACATTATTTGTATACCATAATAGGTATGCGCTATTTCCCAGTAACACCAGTATACTCGAAAAGCAAAGTAAAGCAGGTCTGATTGCTGACTGCAACGTGACGAGTCAGTCCGAACACTCCTGCTCAAGTTTTGAGGAGAGAAACAACATCCTCGTTGTCAGCTTACCTGCAGTCTCTGCATGGCCTCCTCTCTCTCTTTCTCTAGCTCACCCACATCTGTTTTCTTGCTCTGTAGATTGTGAATTTCCTGAAAACACAGGCACACGTCCACCATCACTGTTTATAACAACATGGAACATTTATTTGATTTACACCAAAATATTTCATGCAGAGGCTGACTCATTCCTCATGAACCAGGTTTATGATCAGATCTGGGACATCCTGATGTTTCAGCCAACCATTGTGACCTTGTCACAAATCCTGTTGCCAAAAGTGGAACCTCTTTAGATGACAGGATAGCCCTGGTTATGTTAATGAGGCGGGAGGACAGCAGCAGACTGCTTTCATGGAATATTTCACTTTAATATCCATTTTATTCATCCCGGGAAAATGGTTTTTGGCTGAGCGTGCCCAGCGTGCATTTTATGGACACTGACTTGGCTCAAATAGCCGCAAAAAATTCACAGGGTGATACTTTGGCATCATAAAAAAATCATATTAAAGCAGGCTTGGAAAGTGTTATGAAGATGAGTCAGACTGGCGTTAAGTCCTGGTTCCACTTAACATGTAGGTGGGAGCTCTGGACATTTTGTGGCTTTTGTAAAGCACTTTATCAAAGTCCACTTCACCTGACTAACCCGATAAAATCAACAAGAAAAATGAGAGCGTCTCAACGATAAATTAAGGACTTTGTAGAGATTAAAACTGAAAGACATTCTCCTCTGTTATGTCTGCTTGGATTTTTAAACATTTTTTAAATTAACTTTTGGTCATGACACAAACAAGATTTCTGAGCCAGAATAGCAGATTTCATTACAATCCTTAAATATGATTCAGTGAATAAATATTTAAACTGCTACTTTTCAAGCTCTTTTATCTGGCTCTATTTTCAACAACTAAAAACAAACCATCCAATTAACCTCTGGCAACATTTTACTGCTGTATTTTCAGCTAGCATTCCATGCTGACATTGTCTATAAGATGGTAAAAAATATTTGAACAGTGCGCAGTGCAGGGAGTGAACTGATTTCTTGCCTGCTCTTTGGCGCTCAGCTGGGCCTCCAGCTCCTCCAGTGAGCGACTCAGCTCCTCTCTGCCGGTCTGACTGGCAGCAGGAGGCCCCAGCTGGGCCTCAAGCTCCGCCACCTGGAACACACACAAACAGGCACACAATAAATACACACCTAATAACAAAACAAATATATAGCACTTCCCAGTGTATCAACACAACAAGCCTAAGCGTCTACAGTCACACTAGTGTGTCTCCGAGCTGCACAGGGGTGTTTGAGCTCAGTGCTCATGTCAGTTGTCTGTTAGCAGGTATCATGTTTAAAACTTTACCATCCAAGCTTAACATGTCAGCAAGGTTATAAAGAGAGTATACTGCAAAACAATACAAGATAAAAAATGTATGTAGGTTTATGACCAAAGGTGGCCAGGGCTTTTCTGACTGTGGTGCACTCTGTCCATTGAGATCAGACAGGCTCCACCATTAACATCCAATAAATTCTTCCTTAAAACTGTCTTTTACCAGAAAGCATTTATGAATATTTAATATGTTCCTGAGTTTCAGCATAACATTTTACATTTTCCTGATGCCTGCTTTTGTTTTTATTCATTTTTATTTTCAACTACAGCTTTTTATTTATGCAAAGCACTGATATCTTAAAGACACGTGCTGTATAAATAGATCATATCATATAATTATATTATACAGACAGGTGTTCAGGTGCGTTGAGATGTGGTGACTGTGAAGGCCACAACATGTGACTCACATCATTTTCATCCTCTTCAAATCATTCAGAGACGCCTCATTGTACTGTGGAAGCATCTGCATTTGTTATGTTTCTCAACTCATTTATTTAGGTTTTTCCTTCAATTTGTCATTCGTCTGAAGGTGATAGAGTCTCCAGAGCAGGTGTATTTCAGCAGGCAGAGGACACAGGCTGTATTAAACAGAACTGGAAATACTAAAAAGAATATAAACGTTGTATTAAAAAAATATACAAATGTTATGAAATAAGTCTCCTTTGTACACAACATAGTTCTCATTCATAACGTTCGGCCTGATTTAGTTTCATAATCTAATCTATTCTTTTTAGTCCATGATGATCGGTCACAGTTTTTCCATAGTTTGCTAACGGACTAACTGAAAGGAAAAAAAGGGTAAACAGGGTAAGGGGAATGATGCAAGCTTGTTTTTTTGTTTATCCAATGAATGGGTTTGTATGAACTGTATGAACCTAATGTGTGTGATGTAATTGTCTAAACCCAGAGAACACATGACCTTCACCTCCACTGACAATTGATACCAGCAAACATTTGCATAAAAATGATACAATAATATATTCACCAACAAATCCACATATGTCTGATGATTTCTACACAGATTTCACAGCTGTTAAAAGTCCATTTAGTCAGAACTTGGAGCACTCTGTTGTGCAATCTACAAATGAATCAAGGACCATTTTTATTATTCATACCCTCTCTACATCTCTCTTGAACCTCCGCACACACACGCACACACACACACACACACACACACACACACACACACACACTCACACTCACACTCACACTCACACACACAAAACACTAAACTACCATGCTTCTGTGGAAAAAAAGCTTTTCTGCCAGTGGTCAGTGCTGAACTCTCTCGCCTTGAAAACCTTTTTCTTTTAATTGCTAGAGGGATGTGACCTTGTGAAAAATATTTTTCCCAATCTGACCCACTTCTGTGTTTAACATATAAACGGAAAAGCCAAAGATGGTGAGCAACACTCTGACTAAACAAGAGCAGACTGTTCAGCCTTTGATGTGTGAACATGATGTGATTTAAGTATTTTTCATCAGTTATTTTTCAGAGTAACTTCACAGTCAGAGTATGACACAAACATTGCGATGGTTTGGGGTTAATTTCCCACTGGACCTTGCTAATGACAGCATTTTTTAAATTTTTGCACGCTCAGGAAGTAATTAAGATTAAGACAATAATCTAATTGTGAGTATTTAGACAGGCTGAAGTAACATGATTTGTTAATAACAAGCTTGAAACAGATTCCTGGATAAACAGATGAGGCTTATATTATATTATGTCGTTTGTTCTCTGGCTCTATTGATGTCTGCCTAGTCTGCACATGGATGTGTTTATATTCCCTAAAACATGGACATATTGATCAGATATATGCGTGTAAAAAGGAATTATTTCTAACCCAAAAGCCCTCCTATTAGGATGATAAAATTAAAAGTTGCCATTATCTAAGCGTTGCATTGACTGGATTAAATGGATCAAATTTGTGTGTGCTCACCACTTTATGCTGCTGTAGATGAAACCTGACTTTAGACATTATCAAAGCTGACTGGTTAAACATTTGTTTGCAGATTTACACTTGGGCTCTT
>JAOXYL010000105.1:9369004-9379986 GCA_028564955.1 Terapon puta
TCTCTCTCTGAGCTTGGACACTAATTAGCCAAGTCGGGTCGTTCACATGGCAGCACACTGGATCGGGAACTGATTTGAAAATGAAGCTGTTGTGGGGCTGCAGGCTCATCACTGTAAGTTTTCACATTTTCAGTGATAGATGGTTATCATAAAATCATTGATTATAGGCACTTAAAATCGAATTTGAGCCCTTCACAAAGTAAGCATGTTGGCTCCTCAGTTTAATCTTATGCAGTTGGGATGCGATGCTCCTTTCTGCTGCTGCCACAACTTAGATTTCTCCAGTTTTCAAAATATTTTTCATTTCCTGCTGTCAGTTCTCTGGTCATCCGTCAAATAGCAGCACTTATTTCAGTTGTATTGTGGGTACCAGCACAGCTCTCCTTGTGGTTAACAGTGTGCGCTGTTTGTAGAATAAATCCACAAACACTGCATACTGCCCCTGTCCAATGTGTTCCCTGTGTGAGGGAGGCCACGTTTTCAGTTTTGTTTGTTCATAGAATATCTCAGATACCTGTGAGGAGCTTTCAGCTTCAAAGGTTGTTTCTTTATTTCTAAAATTTATGATATTTACAATTAGTGATGGGCATTATTGAACATTTTTTCTATTTTCTCATGACCAACATGAAAGAATTCTGCACCTTGACTAACTTTCATTCACCACACACAGTGTTTTTGTATTTACATCTGTTCATGTAGCCAAGCTGGGCTGAGAAGAGATAACAACCTTTATGTAAACTTCTCTAAACGTCTCTGTGTTTTGTGTAGTACTGTTACACACTATAGTATTATCATTATGCTGAGCGTGACGCTGCAAGCCAAATATTCTTCCATAAACATCAGAAGCTCTGTGAGTGCATTTTCACTGCATGTGGTCCCTCTTGACCCCTTGTTGTTGTCAAATAAATATCCTAAATAAAATATAACTTTGGTATGCTGTATAATAATTGTACTTATGAAATATTGATTATGGCATTATAGTTAATAAAGCAAGTTTATAAAAACAGGTTTTATACTGAGCCAAAAGCAGATGAGTGAGGTTTAACAACAATGGTCTTTCCGAAGGAAAAGTTGTGTCTCATTTATAATTAGGTCAATAGAAACTGTGTCTCGTCTTCAAGTAATTCAAGCTATTGTGCATTATCTTCTCAAGACAATATAGAAAAATTACGTTGTCATTACCCTTCAGACAACATCTTTTTGACCCTCTCCTTCTCTGCTGTCAGCTCCACTTCAGCACTCTTGCTGCGAAACAATTTCTCCTCGCCGGGACCGTTGACCGTGAGCAGCGGTGGAGAATGGCGCTCTTCTGACAACTCCTAGACCGACAGACAAGACAACATAAACAACTCAATATATAAACCAGCTCTGTTATATGGTTGAAATGAAACCAGCAGTGTCTCTCATGTGTCACTTATGCTTATTCTACGACCAGGTGACTGTTCAAAACTAAAGGAAAATCATATTTTTTAGGATGACAATGTAAATCTTGATCAACTACACTGTAGTTTTCCTATCAGAAGATAAGAGTCCTCTGATGTGGTATAAAGGACAAGAGCAATTATTATTACTTGTGTTAAATGTTCTAATGTTGCAACACGATATATATAAAGATTTTGGTACAAGATTAGGCAGAGTCAATTAGACTTTGGCACAAGGTTCCAGTTTGAGCTGGTGACAAGCCCATTATTGTCTGTGTATCCAGACCTGTCATCAGAACAAAATGGAAAAGACACAGCAGCAGGACAGGACAGAGCTCAACCTGCTTGAGCCCGTCTGGGCTCCTTATAAACAGGCTCCATGCAGAGCCAGCAGACATGTGCGGAGCCCAGCTGGCTTCTCCTCATCGGACTGAAGTACAGTTCTTCATTCCAAGGTTTCATCTAGTGTTTGTGTGTAAAAAACATCCGCATCCTTGTATCCTGCTGTGATGTGTATGTCTGCTGAGATATATAGTGCACATGCAGCAATAGGCTCAATATTGGTGCAGTTTTTGCTCAGGAAATACTGTGAGTTCTATGTTTTTTTGTAGCAATTTGTTTGATTGAACTGATCAGTTTTAAGGGTTAGGGTTAAAAAAGATAACAAGATAACAATGTGATAATAAAGATAAACTCCAAACAACCTCCTCTAAAGGTCCATTCAGTGACTGTTCTGCAGCTTTCATTCACATCACATAGCAGATGTAGTTTGTTCAGTTGTCATTAATTGAAGATTACAAATTTTTATTTGTATCTGGTTCTTATCCATGGTGTCTTACAGACTGAGCTTCATTCTTCTATTGCGACGTGTGTCTTGTATTTTGTAGCTGTAGTTGTGACAGAATATCTAGAGATAATCTTGTTTCACATCATTAAAATGTTACAAAATTCTATCTAAATTTCATGAATGCCTTTTAGACTTTTTGTCAAGTTTTACCATGATCTTAGTTCAAGTAAAAGTAATTCTAGTTGATCTTTAGGTTTTCTCTAGAGAGAAATCTAACATGAAAATGATGCATTTAATTTAATCCTTTTTTTCTGATCAGTAATCCAGCTGATTTTGTTTGTATAGAAGTCTGTTTGCATGCCAAACTAACCACAACCTTCAGAATATAACTAATACTGATACAATAATTAGTGCTTGTTCATTATATTAACTTGGATCGTTAGCTTGAAGATCCTCACAGCGATATAAATCGAGAAAGGAAATCTAACTTATCATACAAGTGACCTTAAGTTACTGTATCCAGAAGACAAAAGGAGGGTTTAACTCGTTCCTTGTCAACAGCCAGGTTATTTGGACTTTAAGATGTCTGTGAGCAGATGTAATTTGACCTTTGCATGTTTTTATATATTTTTGCTTAAGTAAAGTCTAATATCTGCAACATCGATGTCAGCAGTTTTTGCCTTTTCAGCCTTTCCTCATTAGGAGTAGCCTACTGTATAAGATAAAGGTTAAATAAACCAAATGGTGATACAGTACACGATGAGCCATTTATCTTGCTCTCGTGTCAGAAAGAGACTGAATATGACATCATAGCAGCAGATGGCTCCAGTCTAACCAATCTGCTTTGATATTTTCCTTCCCTGCTGCCCAGAAATGGTTTCAAGCTTCCTTTCAAAGTTTATGAACCATTTTCTTCAGTTTGAGGCTGTGGGTTGCTCCGTCTCCTTTTTAAAAACGAGCAGATGAATTACACACATTTCTTTGCCCCCAACCCCCCCTTATGTGTTCTTCTCCTAAACCTGAACTTGTCAACAACCAAATGCCTCACCAAAGCCCTGCAACCCGGCACTTACTGTAGAAAAAGCTTGTATTATTAATTTGAGCAAGGCTGACTGTAGTCCACCGAGGAAGATGGTTTATTATCTATACCTCAGCAGCTTTATGTCTGTCCTTACAGATGAATATGGAAATAAAACACACAGTCGACTCGTGGATGAGCACCACATCCAGAGGAATAACCCGAGAGCAGGAAAAATCAAAGCTAAGACAACTCCAGTCCGGCCCCAAAGCCAACGGATCGGCTGTGCGTATCCCTGAATAATTCATACTGTAGATCATGTTTAAGTCATAAATGGGATTACAAATTTACAGCAGTTTTTCCGTATGTTTTTCACTAAAAGGCAGAGTGGAAATAAGGCAGGGACACAAGGGCACAAACGACCATTGACTAATTAGCCAGAGTTCAAAGGACCAGCAAGGAATATTTAATTTCACGGGACATACCTGTGTACTGTCTGATCTAAGGTGATATATTGAGGATAAGAATGTCTAGTCTGGATTTACTCAGCATTGATGAAATAAATTCAGAAAATGGGTAATCATTTTGGCTGAACATTTTGCATTCCTTGGATAAAATGTACAAATTACATTACATTTCAGTCTTGTTGTTGCCTTTGCTGCTTTAACTCTTTTGCGGTCCATGTCAGCTGTGCTCAGAAGCCAAATTTGCACTGAAGTCAACTTTGCTCAGACTCTCGCTGAATTATTGAGCATGATAGGCCTTGCAACACTAAGATGCATGACTACGAACACCGCAGTCCCTTTGACAAAAGAAGGTGCATGTCTTTGAATTGCTTTTTGATTGTGAAGTGTGTGTGTTTTTTTTTTACGCACCTGGGAGAGCTTAGAGATGAAAATATCCCATGATGCATCAGGGGAAAGGCAGAAGGAAGGGGCAAATGAGGAGACAGAGAAACAGAGAACAGAGAAAAATAGTTACTAGATCATCAAAACAACTGCGATAAGAACTATTATTCTCACTAAACAGAGATCCATCCTGTGTCCTTTGTATCCCAGTTAATGAAGCCTTTACCATTCACATTTTGAATCGCTGTTAGCGCACATGGATTTATTTATTTGGTGGAGAATTGGTCCAAATTCAATGTTTTTCTTTTTCTTTTTTAATCAGCAACAAAGAACAAGAACATGCACATGATCAGACAAATAAAGATATGTCTGTAGATGTTTTATTTCAACAACACCTCAAACCCAAAGCAGGAGACTTCAAAACTTTTTGGGGTCCTAAGAGGAGGCTCGCTCTGTAATCAATGCCATCCCAGATACTTTAAATATTCAACAGCTTTCCTGAGAGCTTTCATCATGACGTCTCTGTTCGTCTTAAGTACATCTACACTGTTTACTTATTTATCTGAGCATCAGTCCATTGGCTCCCTTAGCTTTATAAAGTTCCTGTTTCTACGCCCTGTGTTTCATCGAGACCACAAACCTGCTTTAGTTATTCATGTGTCTATGCATCAGAGGTACATGCTTAGGCTTTCCCTGAAGCACGTGTCCTCCTGACGAAACAACAACACATGCCCACAAAACACACACACTACATTTTAGTTGGTTTTAATGCCGGTCTGTGGGTTTAAAATATTGATGACTGGCATTTCTGTTTGCCTCTCTGCCTGCCTCTGCATAGATACCATGTATGGGAGGAGATTGCAGAGTAGAAAAGCTCCAATCAGCAGGAGCAAACAAATGACAGCTGTTACCTGTCAGAGGAGAGAAACAGCCTCTGTATCCTGCTGCGTTTACACCGTTGTTCACATGAATTATGCGATTTCTTCTGCACTCTTTGGCATTTATTTACCTTTACCATGTAGCCCAATAAACACCACAGGTGTGCAAGATGAGTTCAAGTAACACTTATATTACCATATGTTATTCTGGATGCTATTTAGCACTATTAACTATTATAATGATGGTTACTGGTACAAGAAAATGTTCATACAAGACACAAAGACCTAGAAATCGTCCATGTTAAGGCTATGACTCCTTTTCTTGGATGAAATGTTTGCATCCATACTACACCATTTCACTGGCAGAAGTGGGACAATAAAACCTTTAAGCATCTACTTTAAGCGATCTCACCTGTCTCACTTGCAAACTCCCGCTTAAGAGCTCAGCTTCCAAAAGGGCAGCAAAATTATAACCCTTAAATGAAGAGTCTACAAATATTATTTTATTGCATGAAAACCTTTATTGTCTTGTCAGTTCTACAATCCTCTCTGCATTCACTGTTTATCATTCTTCATCTTGATCTCACTGCACTTCACCATCTCCTCCTCCATCTTATCACTGAGCTCTGCAAATAAGCCTGAAAGCTGGAGCTTTACTGCATTCAGATCCCCTGCTGCCATCCACATTTCAGAGGCAGAATGTGCGCTCCGTACAGCCTGAGGCTGCACAGATACATTGCTGTAATACTGTGGATGGTTACTGACCAGGGTTGCTTCTGACCAGCTGAAAGTGATGTGAACACTGGGTGAAGGGAAATAAAACAAAGTACTGCAGCTTTCCTCCAGCGTTATCTAAACTGACATTGTGTGTAAGTTTAGCATATTTGGCTGTATTATTTAGTTATAATTTATTTATATCATTACATTCCTCTTTTTTACCTCCTACTTTTTAATTTACTAACATTCTGTGGCAAGGAACACTTTTTGCTCCATTTACTGACATTGAGCTCAGCCATTGAAGTTATTTTGAAAACTATTTGTATCCTTAATACTCTGCCTGGATTAGTAATCTTAACTGTTTCATAATATTCACATTACATTCACAATATGACCTGGCGTTTGTGAAAACCTTAAATAGAAAACACATTTTGGTACATAAAAGCCTTAATGGAGCTCTTAACTTGCATTACAGCCACACTGGATCCATCAATAGTTGGCTGAGGTTCATACGTACAATAACCTCACACACTCACACTCCATAACAGCTTTGATTGGGTATTATTTCTATATTACACAGGTTCAGACAGTCAGCAGTATGGTGTTTTACAGAGTGCAGTGGTGAGTCAGAAGACGTAATAATAACCACAACAACACCTCTACAACACCTCTGTGTTTACTGCCAACACAAAATCAATGACTGCTGTCGTATCGAGAAATCAGGACAGGTTGCTTGTCTCTGTCTGACCTTGCAGCTCTATCTGGGTGATGTGTGTGTGTGTGCATGATTCATTAATCAATTTAGCATGTTTGTATGCATGACCATGGGTCCATGTGCTCTGTATGTGTGAGAAGGGGAACAGATTTATTTCTTTAAAAAGCCTTCCTGAACAGGAAATTAGGTCTGTGGTTGCCATGGAAATGTAATGTAACACCTCTGCCTACTCCTCTGCCACTGACCTTTGACCTCTGTGAGTGCAGCTTGACTCTGTGTTTCACTGAAGGCACAAATTCAGCTGTTTTATATTTCATTTTCTCATTGTGAATGACAAACTCACTCAAGCATTGTACACAGCAGCATGTCTGTGCTGCACACACTGTCGCATCCTACAGCAACTACTGCCTGCCAAGGGAGAGGCATGTAGAGGCAAGAAATACATTTCATGCATTACCTTTCAAGTCATGTGTATAACTGGCAAAAACAGCAATATCAGCATACAACACATGTGAGAAACAGGATAAGCCACGTCTTGATCCCCTTTTAAGAGTTGATAGAGGAAACCAGTGTTCTCTTTTGTGTCCTCTATGCATTTTCTTGTTTTCTCTGCTTCATCTGTTTATACATTTGCATTTATATTCATCTCATTATAAAGTCTGCGGTACCAATACGAACTGAAAAAAGTTAAATACACCTAATCTTAACTGAGTGATGGTGTAATAGGTCTCGAGTTATGTCCTCTGTTAGGGGGACTTTTGTTGCTTGCTATATCTCTCTCTTTTTCCTGTATTCAACATCACTGTACAAAAAACACAAAATGCTCAAAACAATCAATTCATAAAGCAACAAGTTGCATTATTATTTTTTATTTACTAATTCCCAAACATCTCAAACTCAAAAAGTATGAAATTTCTGCAACAAAAAATCTCCACAGATATTGGGCAATTGGAATAGAGATAAAATGATCTGTGTCACTAGAAAGTCTTAATATTAATCAGAATGTGACATTAAAGGAATTAATTTGCTATTTGAAAGGGCACTAAAAGGTAATTTTTCACCTCTGAATCATGTTACAAAATGTAAAAAAGGGAAAAGGTGCAGAGGGACGGCATTTCAATATTTCATTTAGGTTTGGGAATTACTTTCACTTAAATCCAAATCCATGAATACAAAATGTGTTGCATTATGCATGGAAGGTAATCAAGGGAAAATTACTGATCAGGTTGACCTTTGACCTCCCAGTGTCAGGTCTGTCCAATATATGATACAACCTTACGATTAAACATCAGTTTGTTTGATGAAATGTTGCTGAGTTTGTACAGCAGAGTGGTTGTGCTGCTGACCATGCTGATAGTGATGCTCTGTTTCGTCATATCCAAGAGTCTTTTCTCTCTTTAGACGAGACAAACCAGCAGCTCTTATCTGAGTTTCTCAGAGCTGAAGACGTGGTTGGCAGCGTGACGGTGCAGTCTCTCAAACCTGCTGAGTGGCTCTTTGTTAAGACTTCTACACAGTAAACACACACAAAAAAAAATACAAGCGTGTCTACACTCATACACTTAAATCTTTTCTAATCTCTGTCACTGTCCCGACAACAGTGAAACACACTCCTATTCCTAATATTTGGTAAAAGTATCTAATAAACAAGACTGGCAGAGCAGCTCCGAAGGTTCTGTGTTTCTTAAATCACAGCCTCAGCCATCCAAACACAGCGTATGCTAGTTGATGCTGCAAATGTCAGAAGAGGTGTCCCAGAAAAGTTCACTCTGTGTGTCTTGTAATCTACTTGTGGAAAACAGGTGAAGGACAAAAAGTTTCCACTGCAGGAAAACTTTCACTTTTCCAACTGAACCTTGGAGTTATCAAGTCCACCATGAAATCACAGACGCTGGCAGGATAAAAGCTGGCCATTGTCCTTTCAGCAGCAGCCAGATTCCCTTCAATTATAGATGATTCAGCTCCCCTCCCTCTCTCGGAGTCTCTCTCTCCCCCTTTTCTCCGCTCTTCCCTCTCCATTCTCCTCATCCCTCATTCTTCTTTCTTTCAGTCCTGGCCATTACTGCCCCTCCAAACACCTTCAGCGCTGGCATCTCTTTCTGCTTCCCATCTCCATTTGTCATGCATGAAATCTTTTAATGGAGTTAACCAATGGGAGAATAATGGAGCGGCCAGATGGGGATCCATCTAATCCCTCGTGGTTCTGTATACGTTTAAAATAGAAACCAAGGCACTGAGTTCATTGGGATATTACTGCTCACAGTCACTGTTGTCCATAGATATGTCCATACATAAAATGTACTGGATGTTTTTTACATGTTTAAAATGAGATTTCCTCTAAAGTTTGATTATAAAACACTTACAGCATACGGGTTACCAGCTGTGGCAGCTCCCTTGCTGTTGTCTGCACACATAGCCTCAGATATCACAGCTACTTTTGTAGTTAGCAAAAAAAAAAAAAAAAAAAAAACGGTATCTATTTCTCTAATTACCCTTTATTCTGTAAATTGGAATAAAACTATCCTCTGTTTGGGTTTTGCTTGCTAGGGTTTGGAAATCTTTCCCACCACCCATATATGTATGTATTTGTGATGCTAAAAGCATCCAAAAAACTCAGTTTAGGAAACCCAAAAGTGATGCGTGTCTCCAGATACAACGTCCTGGTCAATCAGAATAAATTACAAACCCCTGTGGACAGTTTTCAGCTTTTTCCTGCTTAGGAGAAAATGGCTTCAAATGGAGAATACATTTTCCAATTAGCAAGTGGAAAATCTCACCAGGTGATTTATAATTTAGCACAACTAACATGCATATATTACTATGTAATGCTCCCCCATAAATCACTTATTTTGGGTGATTATGCCTCGGTATTACAGAGCATGACTGATCGACCTCTTGGATATTTTTGTCAGACCTGTTATGATGTTCTACCTGGAAAATGATCTGATCAGTCAAAAAAAAAAAACTTGTCTGGGTAGACATACGACAGGAAAGAAACTAGAATAGTGCTTTACCTCTGGAGCTGCGATGTTGAGCGCAGGGTTAGCCAGTTCAAATCTCTCCTGAGATTTCTCTCTGGCCAGACGGGCCGCCTCTTTCACCTCCTTGAACTGTTCTGCAAACTGGAGGAAGGAGAAAAGAGACATCACACTCAAACACACCATACTTACAAAAGCCATAAAACCTTTTTTCTTCCTTTGACACTTGTAAATGATGATGTAAATTCTTTAAAGGGAAAAAATATCTAACCCATGGCTAGCATGTATATATCATGCAGCTTCATTCTAGTATAATGTTAATATTCGTTGTTTGGGTGCTGTGACCCCCTGTTTGTTCTTTATCTGTGATTTCAAGTTTACTTTGTACTCACTCTTACACTCAAGTTAAATTATAAAAAAAAATATAAATGGGTGTGGCAGGTGTTCTCTAAAGGTCATGCTTTCTCAGAGCAAGAGAGAAGATAATGGAGATAAATAAATCTCTTGTGAGGAAGAATTTATAAATCTGCATCACAATGGCGGAAAGAGAAAAATGTATTTCTGTATGTATACTAGAGACATTTTGTGTCTTTGTGTAAATATACACCAGCTGCATCAGACACAGACAGATTGTGGATAAAAGATTCTCTAATATGAGCTGAAAATGTGGCCTTGAACGTCACATTACTGTTTTCTCCTGGCCCCCATGAAAGACTCTTTGAATGTCGCGTTTACCTGCTGAAGCTGCTGCTCTGTGGAGAAGCCCAGGCCATACACAGTGTTGGCCCGGCTGTCTGCCCACTGGCCAAACTTCTGGGAGGTTTTGGTGAAGGTCATGTTGGGGGTGATGGTGCTGTTGATGATGGCCTGACACCACAGAGTGGAAAGGAAAAGATAAATAACATAAAAAAATGTAAATAAATTATCATTGTGAGAAAAGTGGGACGCTGTTGTGAGGATTAACATCAGTAACATCATCCTGCACATAAACACAACACATATATACATACATACAATAAGAGTTTTAAGTGTGCCTTATAGTCAGAAAAACACGGTATATACGACAGCACATGAAATAAGGGGAATATTAAGCATGATGTATTCAATGTGTACAGAGGAGGAAGCTAAAATATGTATGAGGTTAACATTAACATCCATCAGAGATAGAGGAGATGACAGTTAAATGTCCTTTATGTGTTATGTTTAATAATTTTTTGCTTTAAAGAAAACCATTGCATTTTACACACTTTTTAAAATTAATTCGTGGTGTTTAAAATGAAATTGTTAACACTATTTACAACCACATCTGTATTTCACAGCTTACTTCGTTGCTCTGACTGGGTGCAGTTCTGCTCTTGTATGTCAGGCTATATACTTAAAAAGCCTGTTTTCAGGAGAAGGTTATTTTCAAGGACCAACAAGAAGAACAGTCATAATTTCTGTCACCTTTAAATGCCAAATTCATTTACAGGCCATTGCTATTTTTCATTTGTATGCACTTGACCACAAAATATGCAGATTTCTACCTGATTATCAAGAGCCCTACCCCTATATTTATTTTTCTTTTATTCTATTACTATATTTATTTCGTCTAATGTCTATTTTTGTACTTGTATTTAT